>JAPYYS010001720.1:0-14391 GCA_030522525.1 Campopleginae sp. 14b
TAACGAAGGGGAGATATAGAAAAGGTACAGTATTTTTTTTTTTTTTTTTTTTTTTTTTTTTTTTTTTTTTTTTTTTTTTTTTTTTTTTTTTTTTTTTTTTTGTAAAAAATCTACTAAACAGTGGAGAACTGTGGAAAGTACTGGGTCAAGAAACGATTGTAGACGACGGCCAGCATATGACGCTATGAAATGCTGAAGACTTCTGGCCTCTAAAACTTTGTCATATTTTTGCATTGATTTATTCCGTAAAATTTTCGCAGAAAATAATTAATAGCCAACCATATTAGACAAAATATCGATTTCCCTCAATAAAATTTGCTTGCCAGTATACCAGAGGATATGAGAGGCATTAGGAGCATGTGCAGGATATATAACTGAATAATAAATCCGAGCAGATAAACATAGAGCATGAATGTTCCAGCAATCAGTATCCAAATGGCGAATAGCCAGGTTGTTCGTGCATGTGTCTATTTAGTATGTACATGCGTAAACTAGCCTAAAGATAATGAAAATGATTGGGTTAACGAGAAATCGGTAATACGTTAACAATGGTGCGGAATGGTAAAACCATGGATGGCAAAACGAGCTGCGAGGAGGAGAAGGAGGCGGGGAAGGTGGAAAGAGAAGGAAAGGGGTGAAGGGCAGTGAAGAGGGTACAATATCACCGGCGGGACATCGTCGTTTCGCGACAGCTTGCAAGCGGATATTCGTGCCTACTCTAGGTACCGTTAGCCCCTCTTGTTCTCCTCCTTCTCCTGCTCGTTCTCCTCTTCCTGCGAGACCGTGAGCAGCGAGTGTATCTCAAGAGAACCAGGCGCGCCGCGCGGTGCATTATTCAAGTGTCCCCGCCGCCACGTTTTCCTCCCTTCCCTCCCCGACCTACCTACCTGACTGCATCGGTGCAGGGACTCGACTCTCCGATTCGTCTTCCTGCTGCTATTCGCAAGAGCAAACCAGACACGCTTTAACATATAGATCGTATGTGTGTGTAGGAGTGCGATGCACATACGTGCGCGCATGGAAACGTTACCGTGTCACGGGACCTCTCGGTCGATCGGAACATTTACCCTGCACACGTAGGTGCACACATACACGTGCGATTATCCTCGACGCGGCGGGAAAGCTCCACGCACCAACTCCCTCTCGCACGGCCTATCCTGTCTTTCGCTCTCCTCACCTTATTTTTCTTTCTCTCGCGCACACTCTTTACCACTATTCCTCTTTGAAAAATTCGTCCAGCCTGGGCTTTCGTCCGCACACGCGAAATACTAATTTGTCCGACATACCACGTACGTATACAGAGCCAAGCGCACGTGTGTCAAAGTACCACCTCGTGTTTATGTTTGTGTGCGTGTGGGTGCTGCTACACATGTTATAATGGTCAAAGACTGTGGCAGGAGACGAGCAGAGATTCCCCGACGTGAACGCCGCGAGCCGCAACGAGAATCGGGAACGAGCCTCTTCGCCTCGTGTATACCTCCCGGAAATTTGTCTGCCCCTACTATATATGTGCGCAAATTCCAATGAACCTCAATGCCCGCACCAATCGCTCCGAGATACTTCGCTACATTTTAATGAACTTCTTTTTTCACTCCCATTTTTTTACGTCAATTCATTCTCGGAGTTACCAACTTTTGTATTCTCATCGAATTACAGCCGAAACATACCAAGTGAGCCCCTTTAATCTTCCTTTTTTTTAACTTTAACTTCTCGTGTGCGTGTTCGTTTCGAATTCCAAATTCTTAACGGTCATTTACAATTTTTGGAATTTTTCATTACAACGCCCAATGAATGTCTCTCCGGTTTTACAACCTGGGATTCACTCCGTGCATCGCGTCAGCGATCCAAGCCACAAGGACGTCAAGAGAAAACGAATATGTTGGCTTTTTGAGGGCTGCCTTGCTTTTTCAGTGATTTTCATCATTTTTTTCGGCACGAAATGGATGTAAATAATTTTCCGAACCTCTGACAATATTTCTTCCATCTGTTTCCTGTCAAATATAAACGCAGATGCGGTTCACAATTTACATTAAGAAAATGTCTCCGTACCCCATGAACTATCAATCTTACCCCAAAAAATCGAAAAGTCCACTCAGCAGAATTATTCGAACAGAAAACTCCAATTTTTTCACCTTTTCTTCCATTTTTTTTAAATTAAAAAACAATGTAAAGAATGAAATTGCAGAGAAAAATGCCTTCTAGAATAAATTACCGACACCAACTACCTCGAGACAGCCACGAATTCTATAATGGAATTTGTAAACATATTTTCAAATAGTCTCATTAACGATTGAAGAAAAAAAAAACTGTTTTGAGTCGTCGTGCTCGTTTTCCTGCTCAAAATTTTCCATAACGTTTGAATTTCATTTGAAACCCAAATTCCAACGAAGCACAACGAGAAACTACTCAATATAACGTTCTTGACGTTCCCGAATACCTCCAAATTCCCGCGACGTATCGCAGCATGGACTTGTGATGAATACCGGGTCGCGAGGACCCTGTTGAATGAAAGAGAGCGATGAAATCCCAGTCGCAAGAAGTAACACCTCTCCGAGAACATTATCTTTGAGATAAATTCTGCTTTCCCAGATCCCGTGGTAAAAGCTCGTCGGAAAGATCCATGAACATCCATCAAGGACATTGTGTAAAAGACTCTAGCTGAAAACGCAGTGAGAACGAAATATTTCGCAAAAGGATTGTAGGGTTTAGGCTTGAGTGGAAAGTCGTGGAGCAATCCTATGGTCACCATCCATATCAAACTTTTTTGCTTTTTTAATTTATCAAAGAAATGATGAAACATTTTTTTTTAAATATTGGAATGATTTGCAACTTATTTGTTGGGCTTATTCGGCGTTTAACGTAATTATTTCCAAATTCTAATCCTCACAGTTAGAATTTTCGTTCACCATTAGATTTCCATGATCTTCCTCGAAATTATCGCTCGTACCGAGGGGATCCGAATCGTTCATCAAATGTTGTGTATACTTGAACATTTATTGATATTCATAGATTCCTTTATGACCAAGAACTCGTGGATCTCCGAGTATTAATGCCGAACAGTAATTACGGTTATTAAAATTTCTAAGTGTCGTTCACGCATCGTCTATAAATATATATGCAAATCATTAAAATGTAAAATCCCGCTGATTATTTCACTGCGACTATTCACTAGCCCCGTCTATCTATATTCAGTAATAATAAATACAGTAACGTTTCAAACTTCTTTATGTCCCGAGCGCTACGTGACTCAGGAATTTATATTACGACCAAAATGGCCGTATCAAGTGCACTGTATGCGTTACGCCGTAAAATGTACTTTTACTCACATTTTTCTTTCTTTCTTTTTCACCCGAACGTTCCAGCGACTCGACGGAGTTCAAATGTCATGTTTTCTCAAGGCAAACCTTCTCATTGCTCTCGACGTCTTTCTCACAGGTTCGTTTTTTTTTCCACCCGTCCCTCTAGAATGAAACGCTCTCGGCTCACACTTTTGATCTTCCTGACCGATTCGCCCATCAACGAGCTTATTCCGATCATTCCCAGTGTGCGGTCCCATTTTTCATTTCACCATAGATTAGATTTTCGTTGAATAATGAATCGAAAATGACTATTTTATTGAAAAAAGAGCAGCCAAAATTCGAAAATTTGCATTAAGGGACCAATTTCCCCGAAATTGTCTTCCCAAGAGTTTCGTTACATTTTTTCACAAGACTTTCAGGTTAGTTCTGACTATTCGCATGGTCGCCAACGATTATTGAAACAGTTCTAGAATTTGTGACATTTTTTTCGTAGAAATTTCATTATTTTGCAAACATTTCTTGCATATTCAACAAATTCAGAACAAATTAATGCAATATTCGAATCGCTGTCTGGCTTTTGGGAGACGTTTGCGGTCTATGCAGTGAATATAAAAGGCAATTTTGTTTGTTATACTCTCGTAAATACGTAAATATTTCACATTCACCGACATTCGCGTCCGCTGTGCATTAGCCAGTTCATCAGAATGTGATTTTTTTGTGTATGTTTCTGTAAAAACTCTCGCGCTCTCGCTACCGGAATATCTGTTTCTGTCTTCCAGCGACAAAACAGTAGGCGGTTTGTTCTCGTACGAGCAAAGAAGCTCTCCAACAGTTGGATGTCTTTTGTATATCTATACGTAATCATTTCTAATGAAACGTTGTCATTTAACAGTGCGATTGTGAGAGAACAGCATGAAAACTTGTTTTCACTTGTGCGAAAAACGTCGACCGTTAATGCAGCGGTAAAGACGCCTCTCCCGTTACAGGATGGAGCGCGAGCTCCGACTACACGAGGAACACCTTTTCTTCCGAGACGCTACCGGGATTCCGCGAAAGAGACAGTCACTAGACGAATAGACGACCAATTTTCCCCAGACATATTTCCACGATCCTTCAAATATCAACGACAAATAAAATTCAACCATTCCGTCACGTTTTCCTCGCTTTACGATCCTTTCCAACCGATTTGTGCATCTTCGCTCGTGCGGTTTCAATTTTTCAAGACGAAAACTTCGTTTTCTCTCGAAAAGCAATTGCCGTGATTGCATCCAGAGTGACTCGAGGAGCCCCCGCCTAAACAAACGTTCAATGCGACGTGGCTTCATGAGTCAAAATATCATCACCACCGCGCGAGCGCGAAGTTTTCTACGAAATTGAAGTTCGCATCGTTGGAGCCCAGCGAAAAATATTGCATCCACTTTCCAATTTATAGGTTTTCGGAATAACCTCAATTTTCCTTGACATTCAATTTCCCATCTGCAAATCATTTTCGTAGCCTGTGTCTGAATGTTTGGCTCTGCTTCCAAAAATATCATAAAATAATGAATTTCGTCGTCTTCCAATGATACAAAAACGTCATGGTCTCTCGATCTCTAAAATATGAATTTTCGTCAAGAGGCTAATGCGTTGCGATTGATGGGAAAAATATCTTTATGAATGTTTCTGTCATTGGAATCGAGATAAAGCTCAAGTGAGAGGTTTGTTCACGAAGCGTATAGTCAAGATGACAAATCTGTACGACGAGTCGTTGTAGCCTACCAAACGTCCGCCTACGGTTGAGCAGTTCGTACCTGCACATGCGGTTACTGATATATCGTTGCTTAATTGATCTGGACAGGCACGCGATCGCCTATCGATACGCCTCCTAGGCATGTTTGTATCGAGAATCGTATCCATTCATGAAAATCGGTCTTGATGGGCATGACGATGAAGCCCTTTCATTGTGTCGTCTGGTCACATACACAGACACACTGAATCTTTCAACTTATTGACGTTTTTTCATAACTTTGCCTGTACAAACTTTTTTCTCGACATAATTACAACATCGATCGCGCTCATTGGAAGTTTAATCGATGGAGCACCGCGTAATCGGTCTACAGTTTAATTCTCAGATCATCGTCATATTTCTCTTGGGCTCCACAATTAAACAAATTGATCCCCCCAATGAACTTGCTTTATTGAGAGATAATGAGAGATCTTGGCAGTGTCGGGTCGGCAGAAGACACAGCTGTCGAATATATCCGTATCCCGAGACTCAAACACTTTTCTACAAATGTCTAAACTCGTGATTTCCACCCATACACTTCCTTGTTGGTTTGCACAAAAATCATTTTCTTTAGAACGAGATAGAAAATTGACCGAAAATTCTGCCAACATCAGAACGAGGTTTTTTGTTTATTTTATTTTTTTTACTTCAAACGAATATTCGATCAATTTATTCGTTGCATATTTCAATCTGTTCCATATCGATTTTGTGACGGAAATTTTTCCTCAGATGCTGCAAAAATTCGTTGCCAATTAATTCCAAACTCCTGCCAACAAAACGATGTTTTTTGAGGTCTTTTTGACATGAAAACATGTTCCATAGCATGTAACTTCATACATGGGATATCTTAACTTCGTAACTACGGTACGAAGACTCAGAGGCTGCGTGCGGGCTCGCTGTTTCTTGTAGAGAAACACGTTGCTTAGATTGCGATCGTATGAGGAGTACGACAAGGATGTACCGATGTATAAACACACATGTGTGATTGTAACATGGTAATGAAGCATTGCTGCGACGGCATCTCTAATTTGCCCCTCGTAGCAGCGGAATGAGCTACTGGCTCATCCTTAGCGAACCAGCAGGATCACTTACACGCGCTCATAAGCAAAGAACGAAAGAAAAAGGAAGAGACAGAGAAGCGAAACGTGATGATGAATTCCTCGATCCCTGTCTCTCAATCTTTCTCTTTTTTTTCCTTTTCCCATACGTGTCTGTGCTCCCCACGTTTTTGTGACATGAATACATGATACACAAGTATCATTTACCATAAGCATTACATTCGGTCGTACGAACGAGTTGTGCAACGTAAATTACGAATCTCTACTGACAGAGACCACGCTCGCTAAACTACACGAGATATCTATCTCCCCTAGCATCGAGTCATTACCTGAGACACGTATAAATCGTATCTAAAGTTTATACACACATGATATCTAATGTGTAATCATTTCGCGAGCCTCAGCAATTTGTAAATTATTGTAATGAACGAAAAAAAATTGATCGAATCCAATTTCAGATAATTTATATGATTCATGTAATTTCTGTCCACTAATGATATTTAATGGTGTTTTTCCATTAACATACTGATTATGCCGATTGATTATCGTAACTTTTTTTTATTAATTCATCAATTTTCTATTTTTCTACTCAACGATAATTTTTCGTTCATTCAATTTTTTTTCAGAATCAGTTAAAAGACACGTCAATGGATACGAGACGTTTTACTATTTCGGTTCTTGCTCGTTATGATATCAGACTTTTAAAAATAAATAATTTACGAATAATCGATTCGAGTAACGACACGTTACTGGTCGTCCGCCTTTCTTCTGGACACTCGATTCTGACTCGAGGTTTCTACATCATACGAAATACTCGAAAAATAATTGCTAAAAAAATATTTTTTGTTTTTTTTTCTCGATGTATTTGGATTTTTCTTCTTATCGTTTGCCAGATAATTTTGAACTGTACTCTTATTATGGTTGATTATTGTTTCAATAAAAACTTTAATATTCGTGGTCTAGATGGCTGGCCTGAGGAACGTCAGTAGCAACGGCGATATCTGGCCATTGGAGAGGCCCGAGGGTATGCCAGCAATACAATCTTTAGAAGTAATGTGTGGTAAGGACCACATGGACGTTCATTTATCGTTTTCCCAACCTTTCGAGGGCATCGTGTCTTCCAAGGGTCAGCACGCTGATCCCCGTTGCGTTTATGTCCCTCCATCTACGGGACAAACGTTCTTTTCATTCCGGATAGCATACGCTAGGTAAGACTTGAAAAAAAAATCTTTTTTTATTGCTGCTCCATGTCGTTCAAATACACGCATGAATGAAATGAATTTTCATTCAATTTATTTTTATTTCATACCACAATATCACGCCATAAAATTTATAACCAGCGATGATGAAACAACTTTTCGTTCCAACAAAAAAAGAAAAAAATTAGACGGCAATTTATTAATTTTTTTTCCGTAAAATTAATGAAAAGCAATTTTGAACGCGGAAAAATTTGTGAAAATTATCACTCGATGTCATCAACATTTTTTTCCAGAATTTATATATTTTTACCGTTGAATACTATTCAACAAGTTCAAACTCCGAAAAAAAACTCGCTTTCAACATTTCTAGACGCTCGATTGTAACTTAAAAATTTGTTCTCATTTTCTTTCGTATATTGACCTTGAAACTCTAATCGGAACATCTCACTCGGTCTGTAAAAAAATTAAAGGATAGCAATAATGTACGATCTATTATTATTCCTCACCGTACGCCACATACCTCAATTTCGAGCTCTCATTCACAGGTGCGGCACGAAGCCGGACATGCACGGTCAATTCTACGAGAACACGGTTGTTGTACAATACGACAAGGATCTTCTGGAAGTGTGGGACGAGGCGAAACGTCTCAGATGCGAGTGGTTCAACGATTACGAGAAAACGGCCTCCAAACCTCCCATGGTTATTGCTGATCTTGATGTCATACAATTGGACTTTCGAGGTACACGAAAAAATCATTCCTTTTAATATCATCTTAACATTCCATTAAGCTAAATTATTAGCATCGATCAAGATCCAAGAAAAAATTGCAAGAGCCAGAAAGACTTAACAAAAAAATTGACTCAATACAACCGCGAAAATGACAATTATCTTTGAGGCCAATCAAATACCGATTTAGAGGATTCTTCATACGGGTCCCAGTTTTTTCATCTCTTCGTGAATCCTCCAGACTCGTCTCGTTTTTGCCAAAAAAAGAGTCATCAATCATTCCCTTACTTTTTACCTCATCGTTTTCGACCCAAATCTTTTTGTTTTTTTCTTGTTAGGAGCAATGAAACTCTTACGACAGCAAATCGGTCCATGTGCTTCGGTGCGATATTAAGTGGAACGTACGAACTCTGCACGCAGAGTGATTCGACCTGATCGAAGATTTTTAAATTCCCGCGATTACGTTCCCTTTTTTTCGATATATGAACGTGATGAATTTTAACAGCAACTGAAATGACGCTTCCCCGTTTCCGTAAACTGGAACTGTGCCGAAAATAATTTACTTTTGAAGCGTGAGATAAATCAACATTATGCATTTTTTCTTTATCACGCAAAAATAACGTGCAGAATTTTTCAATGATTGAAAGTTTCTCATCACGATCGATAACAAATGCTTGCGGAGCTTCGGGCTCCAAGCCAGGAGCTCCAAGTTTTCCTTAAACTTTTCCTCCTAATTTTGTCTTTATCACTAGAATTGTTCAGTAGGGTCGGAAAAGAATGAGATGGAGGAATAAAATATAAATTCAAAACGGTTCACAAGCTTATCAATGGATTGCCTGAAATAGTCTGTACGCTTTAACATATCTATAAGATTCCCATACGAGGGGAGAGAAGTGCGAATTGATGGAGTAATGCTGAAACGTGTGCGGGCAAAGTGGTCAACCGCAAGAGCTAACCGCGAGTCACGTTCATATGCAAGCTCGGTCGTCGCACGTATTTCATCATTTTCACACTTTCAGTCTCCCTTTAATACATACGTTTGTCCCTCATCGTGGCAATGTACACGTGTGTATATAAAACGGATACATTTATTATCCATCATCTTCGTATCTGCATATTCGTCCGTGTTCTCCAATAATGAGTATCGACGAGAAATGCTTCATGGTGTTAGAGCGCCATGGTGTCCTATAGGACGTGGTTTTCCATGGGAGAAATATGGTTGAAAGTAAAAAATGAATTTTGTGCAGGGGACAACGTGGATTGTTGGATGGAAATTCAACATGGCAAGGGGCCTTGGGCACCTCCAGTTTCCGGGATCGTTCCTTTGGGCTCGACACTCACGCTGGTCGTCGCCATCAATGATTACAGAGGTAGTTTTTATTATTGGAAAGCTACTGGCCCATCTCATGGTTCACGATACTTTCGAAAACTCTGGTCAAAGTTTTTATTCATCCTTGCGAAAAAAATTTATGGTCACTATGATCATTATATTAACGTGCTTTTTCCGAATATCATTAAAAAATGAAAGGGCTCTCCCAAACCCATACCATGCCATGGTATTTCCGTTTTCGTCGATTCAACTTGAATTCGGATTTTGTGGAATTGCAAAGTATTCGATTTTCGAAAAGTTTTGTCACCGCATCTATCGTGACTCTTGAGAGTTCATTAATAAATCTCAATAAACTTGAGAAACTTGGCGTTGTTTTTAACATTTTTCAATGTCCCGGAAATCACGTATAAACAAAAAAATGCGGTATACGATGTTTAAGGAGCCAATTATTAATATAATAAAATAATTAACTCGATTAAAATTATTGAAACGAAATAAAAGTCAATTATAATTATAAAAACGCATTGAAATTTGATTGGAATTAATAACTCATCTTTTTTAATGATTGATTTAATAATAGGAGAAAAATATTATTTTTTTCAAGGAGAATTCGACATGCGTGTGAAATCTTGTGTCGCATCGGACGGTGGCGGTCACACAATACAACTGAGTGATGAATTGGGATGCGTGCTTAGGCCTAAGATGATCAGCCGTTTTCTTAAAGCCCGTGGCTCGGACGATCGTGCTACCGTTATAACATACGCGTTCTTCCATGCGTTCAAGTTCCCCGATGCACTGAGTGTCCACATCAAATGCAAAGTTGAAATATGTCGACACGGTTGCCTCGACCATTGTCAGCTGAGCGACAATGCTGGACATTTCCTTCAAGATCGTAAAGATCAGCAGCAAGAGCATCAAGAACACGAGGTTCGGCCTTTGTATCCACCAACGACGATACCTCCGAACACTGAAGAGGACGACACTTCTCTCTACGACGACATCATCCGGAATGGCGACGAGATGGCATCGATAGGGGGACATTTCCTCGGAGTCGAGAAATCCGCCCCTAAGGCTCAAGCACAAATGAGCAATCGTCTTTCTTCTAATTCTGCTGACAATCAACAACACGAGGATTCACGCCCCGAGGACTCGGAACTCTCCCATCCATTCTTGGTAAGTTTATAACTCGATGATCCCTCATTTACGTCGAATTCGCATTTGACTGACATTTTATCGACATGGAAAAAAAATGGAAAAAAAAAACAAATTTCAATGAAGGAAACTCGTGGGAGTGCACAAATTATCTTGTTCCAAGATTCTAGGCCTAGAAATGATCACGTCCATCGGTCCTGACACATTCCACACTTCTCATCGTTCAGTAATTTTTTATAAAAAATGAATATCGAATATAATAAATAAAAATAAATACACGCATGTGAATAATTATTTTTTGAACATTTTTTTTTTAAATCTTTAGCAGGAACCACCGAGGGTGACGAGATACGAAAGCGAGGAACAATTTCCTCATGGACCTCGTAATCTTGAGGAGGACGTAACTGGTACGCCATCGCTATCGGGTTCGAGGCGAAGGAAACGTTCGATGATAATATCGGACCGTAAAGTGCGCAGCGCGGACGTAGGAGTAAGCGGAATATACGAGGTTATATCGGAGGCTGATTTGGCGTTTAGTCCGGACAGTCACGCGGAGGCAGTGACGGTATTCCAAGGTCGAATACGGGAGGAAGTAGTTTATGGTATTTGTTTGCCAATGCCCGGATTCAGTGCTCTCTTTATAGTCGTTGCACTTTCGGCGGTTGTATCGGCGTTGGTTGCGGGTGCGATGCTGCATCGATTACAAACGCAGCGAGAGGTCGCTACGACCAATAGAAAAAATGGTACGGTACCAGTTGCCGGTGTCAATGTTAACGGTTGGTTGCCTTACGGCTTGTTGCGCGTCAGATGTCCCGACAGACCACAACAACGGGTCCAAAAGCATCAGGAACAGGAAGTCGTTGATGCGAATCCGGTTGAGCGAGGCTGAGACACCGATCGCTCGTAAGATTACGCGTTCGCAATGTCTGCATTAACAATCCTCGCGGCTACTTGTCGTTAATGGAGATACAGTAACTTCTGGTTATGCTCTCTCTCCATTTCCCTCCGTTGTCGACTCGAATTATTCACGTAACACCATAAAACTGCAATGGAAATAAATGTTATCGAAAATTAGTCGAATTGCTTGTTCATTGCATGGCCAGATCGCTCGACCGATAGGTCAATGGAGTAAGAGTTGTCTGGCGAAAGGTCATTCAACTTTAGAAGATCAGCCAAAGGTCATCGACCCGAAGCGATAATATGAGGATTGATACAACCGACAAAAATGACATGTCGGATCACGTAACGTGATATAGACTCAGAACCGGCCATGCGACTCATCCCCACCGACAGTTTTGCAGCATTTAAGGCTTTTCTGCCAAAAGGTTACATCCAACGCATTGAATCGTTCAATTATCTTTGAGCTTCCTTGAAAAATTCAACTTTGCAAAATTGACAGATTGTTATGCACACATACAACGCGTAAGCTTGCAAAAACGGTGACACGTCTCAATGAGCGAAACTTTGTCTTCCCTTGAGATATTTCACCACCGGATGAACAATTTAAAAGAGGAAAATTCTTGCAACGCGCCAAATACCGTCAGAGAGAAAGAGAGAGAGAGAGAGAGAGACAGCTAGCGAGCGAGAGAGAGCGAGACACACACATAGTGCAATACCCTGTACAGAGTACCGTAAGTGCATTTGTAAAAACGAAATACCGTGGAGTTTCAATTTTTTTTTCCATTGCTCCTGTTTTTTTTTCTTGCCTTTCTTTAAATATTTTTTTTACAATTTTCACCGCATTTGTACCTGATCTTCGATAGATCGAATTCGTCAAAACCGTTAAAATACTCGCACGAAGAGAGTTGGTGCTAAAAATAGAGAGAAAAAGATTCGGAGAGAGAGGCATGAAAATAAAAAATTGAACCTCGACCCACTCCCAGGAGCAGTACAGGTACTTTGTTATTTTTAATAATATAATTATCATTATTATTATTATTATATTTTATTTTATTATCATTGATAATAACACGAATATCAATATGATAAATTTTATCATTTTCATTAATATTATTATTGTTATTGTTATCATTATTATTATTATTATTATTATTATAGTTTTATCTGGGCAGATGTGGTGCAGAAGACTTAATTTTAGACCTCTTGTAATCCCTGAATAGTCAGTATTTGACGCAAAGGAAAAAAAAAACGGTTTTATCGTTTGCCTGCCGCTCATGCCCGAAGGACATAAACATACAGAAATCTCAATTAGAGCTATTATTAATTTTATCAATTAATCGTGTTGCGTTATTTCGGAAGTGCAGCGGTGGCGAACGGTCTGTCGATGTCATAGATCATTTCCCCTTAATCATTATTTAAATTATTCAAAGTTAAAAAAACAAGATTATGGAGACGAAAAGTCACACACATGTTTGTTGGATTTTTTTTCAACGACTTACCTCGATGGTGGGAATGAACGAACTTTGGTTTAACTTGGAAATCATTTTTGGTGTATTAGGATTAAAATTCTTTTACGATCGCGAAATTTTGAAGCAATCTCTTTCCTTCCCGTCGCTATAACTACGAATTCACTCGTTAAGGGTCGGCTTTTCTTATTCTATTGGATTTAATCTTTTGTAATTTGAAATTATCATCGATTTTTATTTCTTGCTGCAGAAAAATTCGACGTCGTTCATTCTCGTGGGATTTGATTGTTTTTTTACTTTCATCTTATTTATAGACCTTATTTTCTATTGCGCTCAGTTATTATGATGGTAACTTTATTTTTAGTCAATCCTGGTCGATGAGCTTCACAATTTCGTGCTATTTCATCCGATTCAACTTGGCATGTTTTTCGCTATGCTCATTGTTGTGCCAATCATTAAAGATCAATCCTCTCATTGTTTTTCATTCAATATCTTTTATTGTATTTCGTATGTAAATTTTTGGAAATTCATAATAAAATTTCGAAACTAGCTATCCTCAGAGTCTGACTGGAAATTTTATTTCGATATGGATGAAAAGGTACGTTTATTGATTTTATTTTTGTATTCAAGTATTCCTAATTAGTTGACTTTTTATCGATTTTTTTCAATATGCTTTAACGTCTTTCTCGCTCAAGCATTTTCTGAAAAAGTAATTCAGCTTTTCCAGAATATTTTCACGTCACCGGTGTGTGCAAATACTTGCAAAAAACCGTACAATATTTGGTAGTCGCCTTTGATGGTAAAAAATCCAACAAATTTACACGAATTCTGCTTTTTCCTTCTCGAATTAACATTTTATCAATCACATTCGATCGTAAAAAAAATGATTGACAAAGATGTAAAATGTATTCAACGTTTTCAACCAAGTCGTTGGGACATCCCGTACTGGGTAAATAAAACGCACGATTTATACAAAAATGAGTATTTATGAACAAAAATCAACAATTTGTACAAAAATTTGCCAAAATATCGAGTCGAAACATTTTGTCGTTGGCTCACACTTGAATTTAATTACAATTTGTTTAGCAGTTTGAAGATTATTTTTGTTTGCGATCTTTGTGAATGAACGTTTCGTCGAAAAATTTTCAATCAATATTTAATAAATAATTTTTATTGTTATTTGCGAAGATCATAATAATTTTACAACTCAGAAGTTTGAAGACCCGACGTTTTGTGATTTTCGTACAGAGACTACATTCTATGCTGAATTACAATTGAGTAACCGTGCGTGTGCCAACTTTTGTGAGGCTCGCCAAAGAACAACGTTAATGAGCAATTATAATTGGTATACGCCAAGGGTAAATAGTTTGATGGTGAAATCAACAGGTTCATTCCCTGTAGCTCTCGTAAACATCGTGGGATGGGCCGGAGGGGCTGACCAACGCTGTGAGAACGAACAGGCCAAAATGCACAATCGCCAAATGCACGGATGTAAT
>JAPYYS010001721.1:0-54142 GCA_030522525.1 Campopleginae sp. 14b
TGGGGGGGGGGAGGTGTGGGGGGGGGGGGGGGGGGGGGGGGGGGGGGGGGGGGGGGGGGGGGGGGGGGGGGGGGTTGGAGAATATAAGACCGCGGGTGAATCGCGCCCACGCGAGACTCTCGATTACGCGCCATTAACTTTGGTTTTGTCTCTCTCTCTCTCTCTCTCTCTCTCTCTCTCTCTCTCTCTCTTCGGTGGCTGTTGCTGCTAATAAAAGCTCAAGATTTGCTCGAGCAGTAGCGCAAGGAGGCATTCGCGGAGTGAGGCTACCTGCCGAGAGATGTGGGCAGACTGGAATGTCGGTGTATAACGTTCTTTTCTCTCTCGTTTCTCGTTGAACGAGCGCGAGAGAAAAGAGCGAGAACCACGTGCATATTATGTGCATGCATGAGCTCAGCATACAGGTACGAAGGCTGTAAAGTATTCGAACATGTATACACGAGTCTCTTGATCTCTATCCTTTCGTCTCTTCCTTTTATCCTCCGCTATCTTCCTCTCTCTCTCTCTCTCTCTCTCTCTGCTTTTCTCTTATCCTCATATTCTCATCTTTCTCTCTCGTTATTTCCATCTTATTCGTATTTATCTCTCTTCCTCTCTATCATAATCTTGTACATGTCGCATTTGTGTGCGAGCATGCCGCTTGTACAAGTGGCTCGACTAACGACAACGAGACAACCACGCGTGTGCTCTCTTAAGCGCATATGTATCTATATATCTATGTCATTCACATACTTTTCGCTTATGCAAATACCAATTACGTGGAAGCAAAAGAGATCGGGGTGTTTTACGTATTCCTAAATCGGCCACGATTCTCGCTAGTTCGAGCTCGTTTAACCGGCCCCCTTTTTATTCTCTCCATTATTTCGATCGAACAAGAATCTGCTCGCGTCAAATAATTCAATTATTTCGACAACTCGGCATTTTTTGTAGAAAGTTTGATGATTTTTTTCGTCAATTCGAAATATCAAACGTTACGTGTGATTTCCACCTGAAATAACGAACTGGAACGTGTTGGACACCAGCCAAGTGTATAATAACGCACGGTCACTGTCCACTGGTCAGCAATCTTGGGCGCTTTACGTCCTGAGACCGCAAGCGCACCCGACACCCACGCGCCCTTTTACCCCCACCAACCAACGAATATAATGCCAGGCCGGGATAATTCATGTCATTGACATGAGATATATTATTATGAAAGGTGCGTACGTGCGTGCATGTGAGATGCAGTAATGTCCCTGGTCCACGCGCGTCCGGTTACGGGAGTTACGCGGATTTCGATTTAGAAAGGATTATATTCGACGATGGAAAGGCAAATGGAGGCTCGCATATCGAGTCCTGCCATTATTTCAAAATATATATACACCAACCCGTGCCATTTTACTCCATAAATTGTCCACATAAACTCTTCCGACACCCGACTAAAAATGCCATTCGATACTTATGGTTAACCACCACAAATCACGAGCCATTAAGTTAATTATTCCAAGGCGTTGACTAAATATTTGAGTCCAAGAAAATCGCCAACCTTTTGCCAAGTATTTATTTTACGAAGATGTTAAAAATGACCAACTCTTTTGATTTTTGAAAAAGACATTTCGACCTGAGCAATTGGCGAGCTTTTTTTTTTTTTTTTTTTTTTTTTTTTACGAAAAATTGTCGGACAACCTCAAATTGGCTCGTTCCGTCATTTGAAAACCTGAAGTCCTGGTTAATGAGATTCCTAATTGATGAAACAAGGATTATATTTGAATGTCTCGAGCTCTAAACTTGCGTGGTTTGTGCGAGCTAGCCTTAAATACCGATGTTAAGCACCACATGCGGAATTTTAATGAATTCATTCATTGAAATTCCTCTTGATGTTATTTTCAACACATTTTTTCTGTCAACTGCTCCTGGAGGAACATTTAACATTGTATTACTAGCGAACTGAAAAAAAATCGTAGGCTGAGAGCGGTTGTGATTTGAATAGAAAAAAAAGCGAATTTTAGTTTTTTTGGTTTCGTCTGGATTTTTTTTTTTTTAGTCGAGCCAAAAAGTCGTCCTAACAAATTCTCTTTCTCGAAATCCTCACAATTGGCTCAATCGTTCCTTTTGAAAATGCGGAATTGCTGGCAGCTGGAAAGATAAATGTCTAAATGTTTTTTCTCGTATTTTTCTTCGTGGCAAAGATTATTCGATGACGAATTTTTCGGAGCGTTAAAACATTTCTCGTGTTCGAATGGAATTGAATAAAATTCTGTAATCTACAGTACAGAGCGGTACCAATTATCCGGAAACAAGAAATATCTCAGGATCTCACTGACACATATGTACAACGAAATACCAATTATATTGAGTAAAGTTGTGGGAGGAAAGCTGAGCTATTTCCTAGTTCCAAATGTACGAATAATTTGATAAGAAGATCGCAGCTTGGAGCAGCATTTGTTATTCAAAGTGACATACTGACTAAAGGAAGTGCAAGGAACAACTCGTATTATTTTTTCTTTGACGTTTTCTCTTGAGATATCGTTTCCTGTTCGATTTCACTGATCCTTTCTACTTTTCTCGACTCGTCTTTCTTCCAAGAGGAAAAAAAAGAGAGGCACGGGATGCCTCGAGGAAACGACAAGGAATTGGACTTGGCGTGTGTGTGGGGCAGCCGATTAAGTCGTAAAGCATTAAGTGAACCGGCCACCCATGCCTATACCGAACTATACGAGTCAAAGTACTGCCAAGTTTTTTCTCATCTCGAGATGAGTAAAAAAGGGCGCTGCGATACCACACACTGGGATACGTTTAATTTTTCGCTGCAGATAAGTTGCTCGTTCATGGTCCCCGGTCGCTTTTTTTTTCTCCCTGGATTCTCCTTTCGTACGATCGTACCGAGCGGGTCAAAAGTTGCTCCAAGAGTTTAGCGTCGTGGATGATGAAATTTTCTCGAGGTCAAAGTGCCTAAGCACTTTCCCATCCAGAATTTTTTGCCCTGGCTCTCGCTCGAGTCTTAAGAACGTATATTTAGTTTTATCCTCTATATCCTCAAAGAAGCTGGATCCTGATTTAAATGCGCACGTAAACCCGCGAAGAAGAAGCTCACAGGGCTAATAACGAATGAGAAAAAAAGTTTAAACGCGTTTCGAGCAGAATTTAATTCCTAAAGCTTGAGCAAAGGAGCACGTGCGTGCACATACTCGCTATGAATTTCGCGTAATGACAAGCAGAATGTGGTAATCATGAAAAATTAACACCTGGAAAAACGCGAGTTGCGCCCTTATTTCTTTCAAACATTCGTCGATTTATGCGTCTGACTACGAATGTATAAAATGTATGAGCATCTTCCGACCACATATATCCCACGAATCTCGAAGGAGGCGAAGAGAGAGAGAGAGAGAGAGAGAGAGAGGAATGTGGATAAGACTCTGCGCCCCTAAACTTTCGGCTCCGGACGTATTTTACGGGAGCGTAATTACGGTGATTGCCCTTTACCGCCAGAGCCCTTTGGAGTCTGAATATTTTTATTTCTTCTGACCCCTTTGGTCCATCCGCGGATTCGAGCGGCAAACTTTACGAGCATCTAGTAAAAATAATATGGAAAAAGCAAATAAAGGCATTTGCGAGACGTATAAATCGAGTTCAATTTAAATTTTCGAGCAGAATCGAGAGGGAAGAATGTGAAATCTACAGGAGGTAAAAAAAGGCATTAAGGAGGTTGAGTGATGGTTGATTTATGGAGAATTGGAAAGACGAAAGGACGCGGTAAGAAATCGCAGTCACCTTGTTCGAGGTCTTTCGCAAGTGAGAAAAATTCTTAACAAATTTTTTTTTCCTCCGCAGCTGGTTTTTCGGGATTTGAGAGAAAACTGGGTCTTGGCTCGACGATATACGTATATTTTAATATCGGTGATGCATCGAGCGCTTATTCGTAACGAGCAGATGCTCGCAGAAGTTGTTAATGATTTTTTTCGGAGGTAAGATAATTACGGGGTTTCTCTTGCGGGGCTTGGAACGTCATTTTTTTCATATTCATTCCTTTGAAATATTCTCAACTACGTTAATACCTTAGAATCATGGTTTTCGGTGGAATTTTTTGCCATTGAGAATATAAAGACTGCGAAGCAAACGATTTGTTCGTTTTACTTTTTTCAGCCTCGTCTCTATACCTTCTTTTTAATCTTTTGATTAAACTACGTGGCATTTAGTTTCGTATGAGGAAAAATTAAACACGTATGTCTCGGGAGCCATTAATTAAGCAGCCCCGCCGAAAAAGCATCATGTAACACACGGAAGCGGTAAAAAATAATTGCAGCGACGTTATAGGGCAAAGAAAAAAGGTGCAATTTTGCATGGGAAACGAGAGAGAGAGAGAGAGAGAGAGAGAGATTCTCGAGCGGTGGACGTGTCATCAGAAAGAATTGTCGCCGGAGGCGAATAACTCAAGGGAGATGAGGTTGTCTCTCTCGCACGTACTTTTTCGAGGATTGTTTTACACGAGTCCGAGAGAACCGGACAAACGCGTTTTTTCCACGCCTCTTTTTATATACACCTTTTTATTTTCCTTTGCGCAATTCCCTCGGACTCACCAACAACCTGAATGGGGTATGTACGGGGTAACAAGTATAGTTAACGAGTTCTCTTACGTATATGGCAATGGGGCAAATAAAAAAATACGAAAAATAAATTAAAAAATGGATAAATGAGTTAATGAATAATTGGCCCATCAATTTCTCGTAATTGTCCAATACATTCGACTCTCAGGCATCGATATCGAGACTTTTCCCTGAAAATTCGGAAAATGTACGTTTTTCGATGGGAAATAGTGGCCCGAGCTTTGGGAAGCGTTCAGTGACATTGAAGGGATTACCAATGAGATCTGTCGATCGAATCCCATTGACCGATACAAAAACACAGTCTGAAAAGCCCCATCAAAAAATTCGGACATTCCTCGAGCAAAAGGTGTAAAAAAACTCACCGATAATTGGAAATTCTGTGTTGGCAACGGATGATTGCACGAGCAGAGACGAAAATCCAGTGGGAGAAACGTGTATCGATGGGGATTCGATTCGGTTTATGGGGATTAAAGTGGAATCTTCCGATCCCCGGTTGATAACACGGCACTGATCACTATAAAAATCCACCCTCGACGAGTTCGAAGTTTAAAGTAGGTTTTTGCTAGAAAGAAATAGTGTGTTGTTGTTTGGATTGGAAAAAGGAGGTTCGATGAGGGAATCCCAGGTGTGTGTGTGTGTGTGGATGCTCGAGAATGGTCAGAGAGCTCGAACGAAGGTCACGCTCGCGCAAGATTTCCACCGACCATTCACGATGAGGTAGAATGCGCTTGCGGGAGAAAAGAGATCGCGAGAGATGGGTTGGGAGAGTCGCAACGGGGCAAAAGCCCCTCCGAC
This sequence comes from Campopleginae sp. 14b, assembly GCA_030522525.1. Classification (NCBI taxonomy): domain Eukaryota; kingdom Metazoa; phylum Arthropoda; class Insecta; order Hymenoptera; family Ichneumonidae; species Campopleginae sp. 14b. Next base: position 5,379 of record JAPYYS010001721.1, read on the forward strand.
GTCGTCCTGTCTCGGTAACTGACCTACGACGACGATTCGTTCACCCCGCGTGGCTCTCAGCCTCTCTCTCTCTCTCTCTCTACGCAGCAGAGTTTGCACACGTGTGTGAGTCTTTTTAAGGTGTACGATCGCGTTTTACGAGGTGAATAATGGTGTTGGAGTGGTCTGCCTCGTTCCTCGCTCAGGCCACGAGGGGAGATTACACGAAGGGATTAAAAAAATATAAAAATCATCTTAACAAACCCCACCTTCGTTCAACGATCTCATCAAACGATTTGTCCCACCCGGACTAAGCTTTAACGGCTCCGTGGCGATCGATATGATTTTTTTTTCTATAAATACAACAAACATGCACTTGTGTATCGAATATACATGTTGTTAAACTTGGCGAACCACAAACGCGACACAATTAAGAGAAAAAAATGGATTTAGCAACCGCAACACGAACTCCCTCGTCCAATTATTTGTATACGCATACATATGTGTATATTAAGTGTATCAGGACAATGTATATATGTATAGATAGAAGGATGGAATCGTGAGTAAGCCCGTATCGCGTGCACTCGCCCTCACTTCCGGGAATTCCCACGGTTCCACCACTGTCAGAACTGCACGAACGAAAGGGAGTATAACGAAGAGCCCGAAAACCTCAGGGAATTCCTCGGCCTCGAGCGAACGAGCGAGAGGGAGAGCGATGAGAAGGGAGGAATATCGAAAAAGGAAAAGGTTGAGAAGGTCGTTTCTCGCGACTTTGTCGTGTAACACTCACTCAATCGTTATTACGCGCTCGATGGATTCTTTCAGTTTTGTTTATATGCATTTCGTTCCAACCATTTATTTCGCTGTCATTTTTTTTTCTACACTGTTTATCAATACGCGGTCCGGACACTTGGTTCACATTTTCCGGAGCCCGATTAATGTTTTCCCGGCTGTTTATTAGGTCTACGAATATCTCTTTTCTTTTACAACAAACACTTCGCTATTAAGGAGAATTTTTATCGCCGGCAATAATGTTTTTTTTTTTTCTCGTTTTATATCGGTTTGTTTTTAATTGATACGGTGAATAAAATTCAATGCGGACGCAACGATAAGTCTCGATCGTTTCGTACGGTTGCCGGGACGGCAATGGCCCCGTGACGATCGCTTAGCGCCGCTGCGACGTCCCTCGGCAACCCGCTCTCCCCCCACCAGCCCTCTTATAAACTCTCAATACTCCCCGTGTGTTCGTACTCCTGCCACTACCATTTCTAACCCCCCCACCATCTACGCCTCAACGAAACTCTCGCCCGACGCCACACTGTCCCCACCATTCACCACGAAATCCACCAGGCGCGCGAACCCTTCGATGCATTTCTATTTCTCTCGCTCTCTCTCTCTCTCTCTCTCTCTCTCTCTTCCTTCCTCCCTCTTCTCCTGCTGCATTCTCAATTATATTACGTTGCACTTCTTACCGTATTTTTCTCCTCTAGTCCCATTTACAAACTTTTAACAATCCACCTTTTTTTTTTGACTCCTTTTTCTTCTATTAAGTCGCAGCAAAAAAAATTTGTGCACTCAAATTCCCTCTTTTTTTTCTTTCTTTTCTGACTCTCTTTCCAGCGATCAAATTTTCAAACTTTCACAAATGCGAAACATTTTTCGAGCACTTCGGGGTTGGCGCATCTTATAAAAAATAAAAGCAGAAATATAATTGAGACAACCGCGGGTCATTTTGACCCAGTGTGTCGATAAAAATTCATTTACGTCGAAATAAAATTTATACGCGTTTATATTAATTTGAAAAATGGAGGGAAGAAATTTTATTCTCTATTCTCAAGGCCAACCGAGCACATGGGAACAAGATTTTTTAAAAACTAAAATTTTTGTTTGTTTTTTCGTTTCTCCGAATTTCGATGGGTGGATCTGTAGGCAAAAGTCCAAGAGGCTGTTCGGACATGCATGTATACACGTAGAGGCGTGGATCTCCGACGATCCTGAGATGAATATATGATCCCTATATTATTTCCTCTGCAACTCTCTTCAGTCGAAGAGCCCAAGGGCAGAAACTCTCGAGAGATTTTATTATTTCTTTCATTTTATTTTGATTATTTTACTTTTTATTTCTTCGAATTGTGCTCGGAGCTCTCGCGCTGCCGCTTCGGAAGGCGATTCTCTTTCGTATTCGCGAGAAGTACGCAAAACTCATCGGATCACTGAAGCTCCTTTAGCTCTCTCGCGGATGAGAACGATTATGAAACCGCAAGTTATATCGGCAGAGTATCGTCTCTTCGAAGTTACTCAGCAATCGCCAGCCATCGGCGCACTCTCACTCTCCATTTCATTTCTCTCTTTCGTACCGTTGTAACCCTTCCCACTCCTGCACTATTTATCCCAACAGAAAAACTGAAAAAACACAATCACGTGCCCACAATTATTGATTTTCCATACCAAAAAAAAAAAACGAAAAAAATGAGGTTTTTTCAAATTTTTCATCTGCCTGGACAAATTTGACCCTAGGATCGATTTTTATCTCTCAAGAAATTAGTAAAAACTTTGATTTTTGGCAAAATCTTCATTTTTTTCGACCCTCGCCCAGCTCCAAGCGAATAGCACGCGGCATCAAATGTAGAAAAGAGAACGATTCGAATTATCGAGCTTTCGCGAACCTCCACCAATCAAAATGCTCCGCTCCGATCGACTTTCCCTTAATTCATCCACCCTCAATTATAACCGACATTAAGGTCCTAGTCCAAATTGGCACGAAATCTACGGTATAGAAGGCAAAGTGTAAGGAAGGATTGGTAAGAGAGACAACGAGGACGCGAAGAGGGCCAGAAGAGCGCAACTTGGTGTGCTCCGTGCTAGGCACCGTGCCTTGCCTGACCCCGCACAAACCCATAGGGCGAGAATACCGTGTACCGAGGCCACCACAGCTGCACGAACATTGAAAAATTATGGTAAACATCGTGAAAAAAAAGGAGGGAACGATCGAGGAACGAAATAGTAAAAGGAAAAACGTTTTATTTTCCATGTATAGTTATATCGGTCAACGAAAAGACTCGACTGTGTCGCGTAAGTCACAGAAACGCGTGAAATTGTCCCATAAAATAGGTGAAGACGTTTTTTCTTGAGAATTTGAAAATCGCCTCATCCTATACGAGTTGTATAGCTACGACTTTCGGGACACTATGTAAATACATATTTCCTGAGATAATAGTGATGTGTATAACAAGAAACGAGGTCGAACGGGGAGTGAATTGGCATCGAATCGATGCGGGGACACGAGCTGTAAACACTTTTTTTCACAGACTCAATTTTCTTTTCGATTCCGGGTCTCTCGTAATAACAAAAATTGAAAGAAAGAAAAAGAAACGCTCGGAGCTTGTCCGCGACCGAGAGACTCACGTGAATTATATATTTACCCATCTCGTGAGCGACCGAGACTCTCGAATAATCGATCGGACGAGTTCGGAGATCAATTTGCCAGACGCACAAAAGAATTTTCATTTTTTTTTACTCGTCTGCCCTCCAGAACAAACGATCATCGCACTGTTTGAATTTCGGTGAAAGTTTATCATCTGCTTCGTAAGAAAGTATTTCATTTTTGTAACCACGAATCGTCGATCGCCCTTGTTTCAGGCATTAAGCTTCGTCGAGACATACAATCGTCGACAAAAGTGTCGAAAATGTTTTCGTTTCACTGGTATATGTTCTAGACTGATAAAGAATGATTCAGCAACTCGTGCGCTCCTCAAATGTCAATGAAAACATTTTCTTTTCAATTTTTATCGTTTTTTATTGCAATTTTCAAGGATTTATTAATTATAGTTCGAAAACTTCGGAACATGTAATTGCCTCGAATCAAATCGTGAATCAAGAAGTTTTTGCTTTCATTATCATTTGGATTCATACATAAAAAATATTTAATGGAGGTCTGGGTCTGGTTAAAAACGTGAGTGTACGTCGAGTTGTAGGAATAAATTGTCGTAAACGAATCAGCCTTCGTCAGAGTGGAGCAAAGTACAAGGCACGTTAATTTTTTGGTATCAATTGGGTTGTTGATTGTTGCAGTTTATTCGTTGATAATTCTCTGAATTGAAACGATTGTTTTGCTAAAAATTTGTTGAATTTCTGGTCTCAACGCTGTGTTAACGTTCGGAAAAATGTTAAGTTGGTCCTCGCGGAGCTTTGGGTAATTCTTACGAGAAGAGAGTTTTGTAATGAAGCATAGCGAAGGATTTTATTCAGAGGTTCGAAAAAAACTTTATGGTTACTTGTTCGGAGGGATTTGTTGAGTTTGTTTTTTTGTTCGGTCGTTTTTACACGGAGTTTTGTCGGCGGGTGCGAAAACTTTGAGGGTTTATGGGCGGCGATCAGCGCGGTGCATGTTTAAAAGAGAAGACTTGGCGCGAGTGAGAAGTGAGAAAGAGCCAAGAGAGGAACGGAGGAAGAGAGAGATGGAGGGAGAAAGAAGACGAGTGTACTTTTAATTGCCCGAGTGATTTAGAGATTGAGGGGGGGGGGGGGGGGGGGGGAAAAAAACAAAAAAAAAAACAAGGAAAAAAAAGAGAAAGAAAAAAGAAGGAAAAAAAAGAAAGAGGAAAGGGAAAAGAAAAAAAGGGAAGGAGAAAGGGCGAGATAAGAGGTTTCCGGAAATCGTGTCTGCAGCTATGAAAGGGTCTCTTTCTCTCCCTTGCCCTCTCTCTCTCTCTCTCTCTCTCTCTCTCTCTCTCTCTCTCTTTCCTTCTCCCACTCTCTCTTGGTCTTTCTTCAACTTTGCGCGTTCCAACACGTGAATAAAAAGTGAAAAAATAAAGTATAAGATAAAAAAAGAAATGGAAGCGTCGAGGTGCACACGTATATTTTAGTCTTGTTCTCAGTGTGGAATGATTAAGGGCTCACACGATATGCACGAGCAGCAGCAAGCGCGAGCTCATGCTGTGTTGTTCGCTGCTCTTTCTATCTTTCCTTTCTTCCTCTCTCTCTCCTTTTTTCTCGCTATCGTTGCGAGCCCTTCGGAACGTCCGAAGCCGCGCCTTGTGGACTTTTTTATCGCTCCCCACCGTTCGAGAAACTAAAATACGATGCCCGTATAGGAAATCCTAGGCTTCCTACCTGGATTCACGCATAGAACGATATTCTACTCACATTTAGACGCACAGGGCGTCTCAGTTGAATCGAAGCCCCGAATAGTGGGAAAGAAATTAAAATACAACAACTTTGCTGACTCCTGGGGCTGGAGATGATCGTGACATATTTTTATCGATCTTTTCTAACACAGAAACACTTTTTCGTACGTTTCAGATGAGGCGTTTCCGCCGTTACGATGGCAACGGCCCAAAAAGACTTTTTTCCGTGCCTCATTCTCGTTAAATCTTTCGGAACATCGATAAAAATAAATGAATGAAAAATAAAGAAAAAAAATGACGAAAACCGATCAGATGAAGAAGGAAGAGAAAAAAATCCACGCCTACGCTAATTATTAATCGTTGCACACACCCCGCGGTCAACGAGAGCGAGGTCGATCCCGTAATAATGGAGCCCACCTAGCGGCGGAGAAGGAATCGATAGCGATCGATCGATTCACTATCTCGAGTGCGACGAACTGCATCGACGACGATGTCGTCCTCGGCAACACGTACGACACACCAGACAACTTAGTTTCCGGAGTTTTCTGCGTAGGAAAATTGCCTACAGGTAATAATATCAACTCTTCAATTATTACCACAGACATTCATACTCTACTTATTTTTATAATTATCATTACATCCACAACCAACACATTTAATAAATATTCGTCATTCATTAATTACGATAATTATTTATGATTACAGGGCCAAATATGAATTACATTTATTTATACTTTTTTCAAAATTAATCACAAATTGAATTTAATTAAAAATTAAATTTGAATAAAATATAATAAGTACAAAATAATTGAAATTAATGTGTTGGTTAATTAATAATTAAATATGGGTTTAAATAAATTTAAACCCTTCACATGAAAAATTTACATTTTCAAAATAGAAAAATGTTGTCATTTGAATTTTCGCGGCAGCGCAATGAATATTTTCCTTCAACTCATCGGTACGTTATTCGAAGTCTCCGCACAATGCTTTTTACTGACTTTGAGAAAAAGAAAACTTGTTTTTTAGCTGTGAATAATTTTGATAGGTTTGAACATTTTTAGAGAAGAGTAAATATTGTCCAAAGTGTTGTTTCTGGACATAGGCTTTGTTGGCTACGCTAGATAAATTCTATTGTATTCCTGGATGTTGGCGTGTGCTGTCAAATATATCTGTAGGTGGGTGAATAGCAACCGGAAGTTAATAGACGGTTGGCCGAGCGGCGTAAGAGAGACTCTGACCCCGACCCAACTTGGTCGAGCGCGTAACGACTCGATGACCATTTGGAAATGACGAGTCTCAAGGTTCTCCTTATCGATAGTTTAGCTCTCAATTCATTTATGGTAACCCCCATGGGGGTTTTCAAAAATTGCCGTAGCCGATGGTATTTCACATCGTCTTGGCAAAGTATTGGTTAAAGTTTTCAACTAGCAATAATCGCACCTCGGTAGAACCTCATTGGTTACGATATCGCCACTGCGCAAAGCTAATTCCATTCAGACTTTTCCTTAGTTTTATAAGTCTCAGGGCGACGGGTTACCAAGAAGAAAGTTTTAAAGATTCGCCATCTAGTGGCGGTGACATCAACTCTGCCGAACGATGCGAAACGTGTATAAAACGAGTTGTCTCCAAAGTTTCAATATCTTCGAATTAAAACTCGTGGAATCTCGAAATTTACCAAAAATTTGAAAAACATTTAGATTTTTATCGAATTTTCTAAAGAAAATTCGCGATCCACTCGAACAATTTTGACGTTCTATAAACTTTGACCACCCCAAATTGCATCCAAGGGCAATAAATGCATTTATCATGACACGTTTGCATCAAATCGGATATTTTTGTGATTCTAAAGTTCGCAACGTTGAGATTCAACGAAAAATTGTTTTTCCATTAATAATTTATTAATCTTTAGAAATTATGGCCATTTTTCGTGTCGATTTTGACTTTTCGATTGAAATGCAACGACCATGCAAATGCAATACGATGATGCAAACATCAACACGATGTATTTTCTTTATATTTCAATAAAAAGAAGTCTTCGATTTCGAGACAATTTAGAAGAACCGTCGAGTGAGACGTTTCGCGAGGAAAGATTGTTTTTTGTTTTCTTTCTGGATAATAGAAAAGTAGGAGCCATAAGTAAATAGAGTTTATTGTCAGGCTGGTCCACTTGTCGTTAGGTCGGGCTGTTTATTACAATATATTTTTTCTTACTCGTCCTCCGTATAGGTACTCACAGTTTTATTAGTATAAATAAGCTACGCTACGATCTCGGCAAGAGCTTTTACTCCAAAAGGTACAAATCCATTATGATTATGATTATCATGGTAGTGTATAGATATTTTATCATTTGAGATACTCGTTAGTAGAGGACTAATGACTTAATTTACAGTAGGATCGTAAAGTGACTTTTGTGTCGTAACGTATATGTTTGCGAAGGTGTAATTATCGAGTAACACGCTGCTTATACCAGAAAACCCGTTACATACAATGTTTGGTTGGTTGTATAGAGGGAAGAAGGAGCCTAGACATAAAAAAGTAAAATATAATAAAAAGAAAATGAGCGAGAGCTGGAAAAAGTGATAAATTATGAAAAATGTCTTGCCATCTGTGGGAAGAAGCTTTAGTTATAGGATTGAAAAGATTCTTCGAAATTGTGGAATTTCGAAATACTATCTCGTCGGTGCAATGTCCTTTGAGATTATAACTCGATGAATAATCCCGGCACTTTGTGATATAGACGTCGAGAAAAAAAAAAAGGAGTAATGAAATAAAAAGGCCAAGGTCCATATAAAAATGGAAATTCCTCGAAGGAATTTAGATAGCACCGATAGCTTACAAGAAATCTTGATGAGCCTGAGGATTCTGCATAGCTTTCTTCGCGAAATTCTCTATGCAATATCCCTCTGTGTGTATGTCCGCCCTCGCTTTAGTCGTACAAACATCGTACGATCGTCTCCCCCTCCCCAATCTCACCGAGACTCGCGGTTAACATTGTAAACTGGTTTTTCACACACAAAGTTTCATCGCCGTTATACGATGGGTATGGTAATATTATAGTATGGGCCATGTACACATTCATTTTTTCTTACTTTTTTCCTCCTCATATCTCCCTCGCGTTCGCCTTGTTTGATAGCGCTCTCACGTTTCCTCGCAAAGAGCCGACAAAACGGAATCACTATTCTACGGGGGCGTGCGTTACACATCCCGTATATACTTTTTCCATCATCTACCATGAAACTCGCGTGTACTCAATTTTCAAATTACCCTCAAATTTCTTTATTTCTTTACTTTTTTTCAAAATTTCTCTATTTTTTTTTTATGGAAACGCGTGCAGTGTCTCAACTTTTTCTTCGTCGTTAGCGAAATCGCACGCAGTTGCCATTTTCGAAAACAAAATCCAGATATTGTTGTCTATGTTTCGAAAAAATTTCAAAAATGAATAAATCCGATCAGAATTAAGCGAAAATTGAGCGTGTAATTCCCGTTCGGTACTCGCTCGAATTCACCAGGAAATAGTTGTCTCACACACTCGGTCAAATTTTTTTTTAATTAGAATAACAACGGAAGAATAAAATGGCTAGTGAATTCGTTCATTTTGAGCTTGAAACTTTGCAGAAACGTGGTGAAGAAAAAACTTATTGCCAACACTAAATCACGAAGGCCGAGAGAAGAGCACACGTGGGTATAATTATTGGTCGATGAGCGTTGATTATACGGAGATCGTTGCGGAGAGAATGTAAGAAGGATTAAATTTGAGTTGGTGAATTGAAAGAATTATGGCGCAGCGAGTAGGGAGAACTTTGAAATATTATTCCCGGAGGTAAGACGAACGAAAAATGAGACGGTATAGAAAAGTTGTTGGGGGTCTGACCAAAAATGGTTAATCCGAGGGGGCGAGGTATTTATTATGGTATGGTTATAGAAAAGACCTTGAGTACTATTGAACCTTCTCCGAGGAACAACTTCCACCAGCTTCGCATCGTCAATTTTTTTCATCGACTTTTTTGTCGCATTTTTTGCCCCCTCTCGAGAAGGAAAATAATGAGAGGAGAGCAGAGTGGTCAAGGTCGATGGACGCGTGCAGTAATAATTATCTACAGCTCCGAGACAACTCGGATCTCATATTTCTATCATTTTATCTGCATAGCTATTTACTTTTTTAGCAAATGATTTTTGTTGTTGTCGTTGCGACTAGTATTTATAGTATCGAAGTAAATGGGTTTATAAAACGCGAGGGGGAAGGCTAAATATATGTTGGCCGGAGTGAGGACGAGGGCAGAATGCAACTTGATAAAACAAATCCGTTGAACGGCGCGTGCGTTGTGTGAAACTGGAGAACAGGGCGCGGGCGGATATGCGGGCATTTCCGGCGAGATCGCGTTCGCCGTTCTCGATAACCAAAACTGTTACTCGAGCGGTCACGTGCACGACCATAATATCCCTTATGCTGTACGCCCCATATTCGAAGAATTTGTGCACATTTACGAAAAAAAGTGGTTTTGTTTTTTTTAATACTCAGGCACGAAGTTAAAACGACGTTGCCGCAAGCGTAGGAGAGAGTTTCTCTGATATGTTATGGAAAAAATATTAAATCTTCGTAGCAAAAGCTTTTAATGTCGAAGATTCGCGCGAGCTAAAGCTCATTAAATATCTGCCGAGTAAAAGATTCTCCTTTCCCGCTCTCTCAATAATTCTCACATGAAAACAAAATGTCCGTGCACACTTGTATAGAATGTGTAATAAAATATCTCTTGTCCAACTCTCTTCTACATCTCGTCGCAATACGTAGAGCTCCCGTATGAAAGGACGAGAGAGCGAAGATAACGATCTAATCGGCGAATCAAGCAATCGAGGACTAATAGCATATATACTCTGTTGAATTTCTTTTGATTGTGAGGATAGAAGCACACAGCTGGAGTTATAAATTTTATTGAGTAAAAGATAATTGCTCTTATCTATAAATAAAAATAACGACGTATCGATTCTTGACGAGGAAAAGGGCTTCGCTCAATTAAGATTAAGTCTATATAGAGCCATGAGAAGTTGGTCCTCGCGTAGTAGCCGTTACAGGCCGTGCCAGAAAGTGTTGTGTCTAAACCAAAGAAGAGGTGAAAAGTTTTCTCGTCAGAATTTCGCGACCTACCAGAAGGTCTCGGTGCGGTTCGAGACCGAGTTTTGAAACTTCCTGTCGTATCGGAGACCGTAAATATAGAAAGATTTACTGGCAGGGCGTATGGGACCGTAGCACATACACATTCAAAGAGCCAGACTCGATAAAAGAGACGCAGAAGGAGAGAGATGAACTCGAATCTTTTCTCTCCCAAGTCGCAAGCTTCAATCATTGTCAATCAGTTCGTATATACGAAGGACCGTTACTAACCAACGCGTGTGTCATGTGCCCCGCCAAAGATCCGCGAATATATATTTTTCTCAACGCATCCATTTCTACTCTCTCCGCCTTGTTTTCTTCTTCTTTCTCGTCCTCGCGACTGGTGGGTCGTGTGTCACGAGGCCTACCCGTTGTTTCTACAACACTTTACTTTTGTACCGCAACTCTACGACGCCAAGTGTACGTACACACTACGCTCCATCGTAACAGTAGATATCCACACGCCTGCTGCGTCTCTATACTCCCGAAGAAACGCAAAGGGTGTCCCTCCAGCAGCTAGATCCTATTCTTCTCCCCAGCCTCAAACATACGGGTTACTTAATCCCGAAAATTCATCGATTTTTTTTAAATATAAATGACCTTAATTGGGCCCTTCAATTAAAATACATTGGATCGAGCTTAATTCCCTCGTTCGTTCCCACCGATTGAATCACTCATACGCAACAGGAAACCATAAAACTCGATCCAACCGGAAAGAGTCCGAAAAATGGCGAGAAAAATTGACTCCGAACTCGAAAATCGTTCACGCCCGTGCCGCATCATCGATAATAACGAAGGGCGAAGAAATCCCATGGAAAACCTTGATTTTCACGTGGGCTCCTGGAAAGAAATTGTGATTCTTGTGCTCGGAGGACGTGCGTGAATCGATTTGGCATAAAGTTGCCAATATATTAACGAACATTGTTACTTTTTGCGTCGTTGCTTTCTCGCCGAGATCAACACGCGATCTTCCTCGTGTCTCACTGGATCACCGTTTTTCCAAGGTTATACGTAGATGCACATACATGTATATAGCAGGAACGGTACACCCACGAAGCGAGAGATTCTGTATATTCTTTAAGTGTATATTTACTCCTTGGCTTGCGTGTATATATTCGAGTTCTCCACGTGCGGACTCGACTCTTTTGGCTCCTTTTTTATCCTTCCTTTTGCCCGTGCTCGTACCACGAAATTTAGCATCGATTAATCGCGCCATATACATTTCTCTATAAACCGTTTTTTCTCCTCCTCACAAATAAATAACTAATGGAATAAATAATCGAATATCTAGATATATATTAGCATGTATAAATACAAGAGAATCAGAGCAAATGGAGAAAACGGCCAATAGATTTGCGTATATTCTGTATTAGGCGTCTTGGTGTATGCGTTTGCGTCCTTTCGTCCCAAGTAGTAGAGCCAAAAGAAACGAGAAACGTTTTCTGCCACCGCTAACAAGCTCTACTATATGCGCTCTGAGAAACGACTTGAGAAAATGTCAGGCAAAGCCCCTCCGATCTATATACACGTCTTTCCATTTGTATGTGTATACTTAAGAATGTAATCTCAGTGACGATGTATGTCCTCTCCTTTCGGAGCAAAGCGAAACACCGAGAGACGACGAAAAGGCACAAAAGGAATTGGAAATTTAAGATTTACGTTTTTCTTCAGTGTGATGGGAGAAAAAAAGTAAAAAACTGACGATTATTCGCAAGTTTCATTTTTACATTCACCACCGATGAGGCGAATAAGTTCAAAAATGCATTATTTATTGAGATTATTGTTCTGATGGTACGCGAAGGCAATGATTCATCATTTGGTAGTAAATTTGACATTTATCATTCAAATTAAATTTTCATACATAATAATATACCGATAAGTATATCTGTATGAAAGCTGAGAAGTAAACTTGAGAGCCGCTGATTCAATTGTGTTCAATTGAACATTCGAGACAGCTCGGCTCATCGTAGATATATATACCAATGCATGTACATATTGTACGCACATTCATGTATATATTTATATCTATCTAGATATGTATGTGTTTGTGATTGTCGGGGGTCCCTTGATTAATTAATTAAAGCGCGATGCGGGAATAAGCGTCTGCGGGGGCGACAGACAGCCTGAGAGAGAGACGATAAGTGCGTTTTATTATACTACGAGACTACGCTCGTGTCCACAGGCTATTCCACGTCCAATTGTAACGACCCCGATGAACGATTTATCATTTTTTTAAATACTAGATTTTGAAACATCGTCTAAAATCATATTAGATTGCGATTGTCACGTTAATATTCAAGGAATTACATCGAATGTGCGCTTGAGAGCTAATTGGGGAACATTTTCCAGGCATCTTCGTGCAAATTGAACGCTCAATATTCTCAATTTTCAGTAACATCGGAGACGAGCTAGAAAAAATGTATTTTCCCTTGGAATTTCTGACGCTGAATTTATTTTTTTGACCGCTGTTTTTTTGTCGGGAGGTCGAGACGAGAAGCATCTCAATGTTGAGTGCAATTTTCATATTAACGAGATTGAGATAATTGAGAGGATAAAAATAATTGTAATGATGGAGAGAATAAGAAGCAGGAGATGTATAATTATTTGGTACCTTGTTTGCAATTCCGAATAAAATCGATTGGACATGGAAAACGTCATGGATGAATATATTTGTCGTCAAATCATCGTCCAACAGATAATGGGCTTTTGCTCTTGGATGCTGGGCAGGACGATCATCAGACCATCAGGGTCTATTATTACGTTCGGCTGCTCCGACGTCCTTCTTTCCTATCTCTCGTTTAATCCTCCCTTTCTCTTTCTTTCTATCCTGGTATATTAATATAATCCGATCTACGATGGTTAACCACTGGAGAGGTATATCCATGCGTGGTTCCTCGCACCCTTGCTTCGTTGTGTTTCATCCAATTCCCCGTTTATGTACGAGCGTACGTTTCAACGGGTTCACGAGCCTCGAGAGGGTTGAGAGAGCAAGAAAAAAACGATAAAAAGGGAGAGAGAGAGAGGCTGACCAGAAAAGTTGAAGTAAAGCCGAAAGTGATGAGCTCAAAAACGCGACAGACGGAGTTCTCGTTGAATCAAGACAGAGAAGCGGAGAGTGGGAGAACTCGTTTGTAGAAAAACGAGGGTATGTACGCGCGAGCTCTCCTCCAGTGTTAATCCATTTACGGGATACTTCACCAAGTACAAAGGGGATGGATCAATCATTCAGAATATATACCACGAATATATTTCGTCGTATTACGAGATTATCGAATATCTTTTCGTCAACCCTTTTTTTTTTTTCATTTAACAAATATTTTTTCGAGTGTATTAAAAACGAGATTCAAAGTACTTGAGTTTTTGGGTAACGATGAAGAAAAAAATATAACGGATGGCCTGAAACTGGGCAAATTTGCAGGGCACGAGAAAAATTAAACCGTTCAGTCTCATATTTTATGAAATTTTCGGGTTCGAACCTTCAGAAGTAATTGGTCAATTGCGGTTGTTACTTTTTTTAAGCAACGAAGCCAGCTCGTTCGAGATCTGAAGCATCTTTACGTGTTTATCAAAGTGGCAATTTTATTTTGTTGAATATTTTTCATTTTTAATAATTTTTAGTAAAAAATACTCAAGCTTGAGGTTTTTTTTTTATAAATAGAGAATAATTGGCGTTGGTGTTGAGAAATAAAAAATTTTCGTGCGTAAACTCACGTTTTCTGATGAAGCCTCCTTGACGATAGCGAGCAATTCTGCAGCAGGTGAGAGATAAGACTTGACAAAATTCTCGAGATTGCCATGATAAGCACACACGAGAATATCCCTGGCCTGTCTGGTGAGAAGATCGAGAACGCCCTCGCCGTAGATGGGCCCTAAAAGCGCTCGTACAAGCGAAGCGACGTCTCCTCGTCCCTGGAATAATACAAAGTTCAAATATTTATCGGCCAATTGAACCAAAAGTCGAATGAATAATGAGCTCGATAAAAAGTATGTGCAGATCAAATATTTAACGAGTGTTCGCTTGATGCGAACTTTCGAAGGGTAGAGGGCTAAATCTGAAGCAGATAAAAAGTGGCCCCCAAGAGAAAAGGGCACACATGTGTATGGGGGTTGAGAAAATTGTATGGCTCATCAAAAAATACAATTTTAATAATACAACTGGCGAATCAGAATGATAAATATCCCCAGGAAATTTGATTAACTGCTTTTTATCTTATCGAACCTTTGGCAATTTTAGGGAGGGCTCGAGGGTTCTAAAAAAAATCATTTCAAACTAGAAAACTTTAAAACAATTGTCCCGACAAAGTCTGGTCCACAGACAGAGAGGAAGAGCCGAGGAAAAAAAAGCGTTAGGATAGTTTGTATCGGAAGTGGATGAGATGCAATGCGCGTCATCAACATTGCGGTTTAGTGCAGCTGGCGAGGTGGCTGCGCGGGCCTTTAACACGAGGTGAATCGTGTACCGTACGGTATACCGAGCCATTCGTCGAGTATAAATATACACACAAGTACAGAGACACAGAGAGACGTATAAAGATTGAGAGAGAGTGTGTGTGTGTGGAGCCCGGAGTTTGGAAGACTTGGGTATCGGACCGCCCACGAGAGTATTTCCGCCCTCATGGATGCACCCCATCGAGGCTTCTTCGACAAAGCGTGAGACATGTAATTGTAACGCGCTTCTCCCTTACTCTTGAATTTCTAACAGAACCTTTTCGCATATCGTTTACTTTTGTCTCTCTGGCCAAGAGGAGCAAGTACCGTTTCACAATCTTTTGTGAGCAGATACCGGCAGAGGTAAGAATATACAGGATGAATCAAATTGGCGAGGACCGATGGAGTGCAAAGATAAGAAATGATAGCGCCGGAGATCGCTGGCTCCCACGAATTAATTAATTTATTATCACCGGGGCAGGGGAAGGTGAGCGGCAACTTTGGTCAATGGAAATGATGTCAATCAAGGTTATTATTGTTTTTGAGACTCTCTGTATAGATATATGTGTTGCGTACCGGAGAGTCTGGCGTCGGGAGAATCAGGAAGAACGTCGTACCACCCGAAGGAGAAAGATAAAGAAGCGGTAGTGTGTGTGTGTGATATCGTCATGATATCGTGGGAATAATGCATTTTTTATCACGTTTTTTATTCCTCCCTCTTTTTCTCTATTTCTCTCGATACAACGGCCTGAAAAATGAACAAATAAATTTGCCTCTTTTTTGGCCAACAAATCTTCAGTAAAAGGACCATCAGCCACCACGATTCTTGTTGTATTTGCCGATGGTACAATGTTTTATTTAACGAGATGATTTATCGCTTAAGTCTAACAATACGAGCCGTTGTTAGGGACGTTAAGACACGCGCCTTGCAGTGTAAATATTATATTTGGCATAACTTACGTCCATCGAGAAGGGTGCCAATGTATACTGTAATAAATGTATACATATTTGCGCATATATATGTGGCCAAAAACGAGGGGGCTTTGCCACTTTCTATAGAGGAACTAAAAGGGCGAAATTCGTTCAGGGGATGTGCAGAATAAAGGGCTTGTTGAGGGCTTCGCTTTTTCGGGCCAATGTGCACTCGTCCCGGCCAATTTTTCTCTCCGCTACACAAATAAATTAATTGGCGTTACCTTTGCCCTGAAAAATGAACCAAAGGCCCCTTTATACTTTGTGAATTTTCGGATGGAACGAATTTATTTGCTATCGAGTGCGAACGTTCATCATAATAATTCGCCGAGATATTTACACTCGAATAAAACGAATTAATGGGAATTTGGGCGGTAAACTTTTGCTGCATGGCGATTCCTTCAATTTCAATCATTTTCGAGTACAATCGGGCCATTAATGTTTTAATTGAAATTTTGATTGAGGTACTGTTTGGTAATTAACTGATCCCTGTACACAAATTCCGCTCTCAGGGTGATGAAAAATTGTGACGTCTCCACCTTTTGCTCTCAGTGAATCGCCAAACGCCGAACAGTACGCATCACCGATCAAAAGTCTTTCTTCGCTCAGGACATCCGATACTTTTTCTTCGACATCTCCGAAACATTAATCAAGTCAATGCAATAAAACACATGCTGAATTTTATTTTTATGTTTTTTTGACATTCTTTTGGTGTTGATTATTCATTAAAATTAATCGATTTGCCTGAATAGCAAACTGGAATTTTGGTTCCGTGCGGAATTTTTAAATGTTAGGTGATTCCCGGTGTCTTTTGATTTTTCGTAATTTACTGAATGTCTGGATATTGGAAAAAACTTTTGATGGGTTGTCGATACCGTGACAAAAAATGCAAGAGAATTTGATTAAATTTCGTCTTTCTATCTCGTCTATGGGGTCACAGCGCTCGAGAGCCGAATCGTGTCGACAGCCATGACGTTTCGCTCTGCAAATTGAAATCGAGCTCTTTCGCGATGTTGCGTGAAGAGAATCAAACGAGGGAGAGCAAAGAGGAAAAAAAGGAAGAAGGAGGGTCGTGGACCCTCGATTATCATCTTTTGATCTCTTTTTCCTTCTCTCTCTCTCTCTCTCTCTCTCTCTCTCTCTCTCCCTCGTTCGCTCCCTCGCGCTTATTTGTGTTGCTCCCTCTATCTTGTTCATACTTGGTTTGATCGTGGACCGCGAGAGCGCGGCGCGTTGCACGCTGTGCAGCACACCGAACCGCCCAGGGTGCCAATTTGCATTTTCGGTGAGGCGCAAAAATTGCATCAACGTTGTCGTCCACGAGGCCGCGCACGGCAAAGTCGCGAAAACACGGTCCATCGCGATTAACCGACCGAGATCATATTCAAAAGTTTCGTGATTAATTGCTCCTGGCTATTATGCGGTACAAGGTGCGTATATACGCCTTCGTGTCCCTTTTTTTCATTCACCACATTCATCCTTCCGCCCGATCCTCCAACCAACGAAGATTACATCGTCCTTTCCATCATAAATTACATCCAAAATGAAAACCCTCGTAATACATGCATCAACATTGGCAGACTTTCACAGATTCAGAATATCTTTCGTTTTTATTTTTTTCCAAGTGCATAGAACGTTCCCAGATCCCTAGTGACCGGTCAAGAATTTTTTCCGGGCCCCAGATTCACGAAATCATACAAAAATCTATGAGAAAATTCTTACCCCCTGATTTTTTCTCCTGAACTCGCTACAAATACCGTGTCAGCGTAATCAGCCGTATGAATAAGTGACCAAATGCGTGCAATGTCTCCAGCACGGACGATAAATTACTAAACATGCAAGGGAATGATAATCGAATTCCTAAAATATGAAAAACATTTCGACGAAGAAAAATTTTAGGTTTATTGAAAAATATTCATTTTTTTCCCTTCTTTTTACCTTTTTCCCAAATTATTGAATAATTAACGAGATCCGCGCGAAGTTGAGGGAATTTTTCTTAGGCTGACTGGAAAGATTAGCGTATAGCACTAATGAATCTTATCGATGATTAATCGAAGAGGTTAATGGATAAAAAGTATTATCTTTTGAGAATTTCAAGATCTGTTCGCCCTGTCGAGAAGCATGGGCGTGACTTTTAGAACACTTCGTATGTAACGTGGATACCGGCGGATCTTGGCACGTTCTCTCGTGCTTGATTAATGCCTGACCGTTTTCATCCATAGTATATAGCGCCGGTTTATCCATGACTCTCTTTATTCATTTGCTCTCTCGCTTCTTTCACGAGATTCATGAGATCGTTCTCTCTCTTTCCGACTCTGTCGAATAGTTGTACCAGAGCCTCACCGACTATGGTGGTCCAGCGCATTATCGTGATTCGAAACGCAGAAAGTACAGAAAAAGAGTGAGGGAGCGAGAGAGAGAGAGAGAGAGAGAGAGAAAGGGCATTGATGGATAATCGCGTGCGTCCTTCCTCCATTTCTCTAATACACCCCCGCTGATCCCCCCCCCTCCCTCCCACCCTCTCGAACAAACTACTCTATACATCGTTTATTGTGTAACTTTAACAGAGGCTTGAATATGCAAACTTCCACTCGCCAAATCACGAACCGTCCAAGTTTTCTATACATCTCTCTCCTTTCATCTCTTTCTCTTCATATACCTTTTGCTTTCTGTCATTCACTTCCGATAGGTTTGTTAAAACATGCTGTGTATTTGTGTCTTTAACGTCAAAGCTTGTACCAATTAAACGCTCCCTGTTCAAGTTTTCCAAACAGATTAAAACTCTTTTCACTGAGTGATTTTTAAAAAAACGTTGAATCACAAAAACATTTCATACTTTTATTCCTTTTGGTGTAGGCTGCGGAATGATTAATAATTAACGAGAAAAAAAAATCGCCGAATATTGATTGCTGAATAAAAATTCGTAGCTCGAACTAAAAAAATTGGCTCAATGATTTTCCTGGAAACACACAAATCGATTGTGATACTTTGTGGACAACCGGAAATTCCCAAGATTTCGGATACGAAAAAAAGAATGGCAATCGATTCTGATGGATTGGAGAATCGAGACTGGGAGGGGGGGGGGGGGGGGGGGGGGGGGGGGGGGAGCGAGAAAGAAGAAAGGGGAGGGGGAGGAAGGGGGCAAGTGATGAACGTCCGTCCAAGTTGTCTAGTTCGTTGTTTCTGCGGTTGTTGTTATGGTTGTTGTTATTGTTGTTGTTGCTGCTGCTGTTGCGGCTGGGAGAGTCGGATGAGTAGAAAATCGTGTGGCATAGACGTCGCGGTCACGATTCTCTCGTCGACCGAGAGTGAATAATATTGCAATACTGTTGCAGCCGCCTCGCTTCAGGCACGAGGGAAAAGTTACGCAAATTCGAGATATCGGATTATATCCGTCTCTCGTTTCGCTTGTACCTTTATTCTTTCGTCCCTGTTAGTTAGAGTCACTATGGAATTTAGTGACGGAGATAGAAATGAGATATTAAAAGGAACAATGTAAAAAATGACCTTAAATAATAATGACGATGATAAAATTTTGATTTTTTAATTCACGTCGATATCTTTTGGGAAACGAGTAATTTTTAGGAGGCTCAACGATTGGGAAGAACAGGCAACTCGAATCTGCGTCGTGTACCTATGAAATTAGACCAAAACTGCAAGAGACAATTCGTTCTCAACGACCCTGGACCACTTGTATAAAATCTGGGTCGACCGATGACGTATTTTTCTATCCTAGAAAAATTGCTGCCAGTCTCTCCCTCTCCTCTCTCTCTCTCTCTCTTTTCTGTCATTTTCTCACACAACACTTTTGCATCTCTCGGTGCATTCATGCAACGTACAAAGTGCATCCGGTGGGTGTGTCTCGCTCCCATAAAGTCGTCTCTCCTCTCTCGCTCTCTCTCTCGCTCCCGTGTGACTCTCCCGCGCAAGTCCTTCATATACGTGCTCACGATCTTTGTGCGTTCCCGCTTTAGCCGGTACGTCAAACATCATTTCGCAAGCCCATTGTAATAGAAACGTGACACTGTGATGTGGACATCCACAAATCGACGACTCAAACATTTTATTACCAATCGAAAGATTTAAATACTCCGCTAGGGACCGCTTCTTGACAATTTTATGAGCTCGCACAGTTTTTCCATGCAATTTTAAATACCCAGCACAAAAGAGAAAAATCCATGCCATTTCAATTAAGGAGCTCGACTACACACAACAACGAATTTGATCAAATTTAGTGAGCATTTAGTGAGTTTAATATTAAATATAAATATAACATTTTTTTAAGATTTTTCTTCTACATAGTTTTCGAGGAATTATTAAATTATTAAAATTATTCGACAACCGTGCAGACGAAAAATAGAAAAAAAATGGTGTCATCGTATTTGATGCTAAAGAATATTATCACCAAATTTCATTAAATTCTTTTCATATTGTCGTATGTAGCCAATCCCCTTAAACTCTCAATCTTTATTTATGAAGAGACGAATTTTGAGTCCTTGTTTGAAAAACGTTACGTGAATTATTGGAAAACGTAGTCAGGCAGGCCTTGAAAATGTTGATCTTTTGCGGTGAAGCAAATTTTCGATAATTACTTTGAAACTTGGATATTTCAGGTCCCACGTGGCTTTTGTATTTATCTCGGATCCAGTTACAGTTAATTCGTATGTGGTTGTTACGGGTATTTTGCGCGTGTAAACCGCTTCGAGAGGTGTCTCGAAATTAAATGGCTCGCTCAGCGCTACCTTTTACGTCGAGAGAGTTTCTCGCAAGCGAGCGACACGCAATAGTTTAAAGCAGAGATGAAGAGAGAAAGAGATTAAAAGAGCTAGCAGGAGAGAAAAGAGCCGGGTTTGATAAAGCGGAAACGTCGCCTGAAGCGTTCGCGGGTGGAAATGCAGATTGAGCAAGGCATGAACTAAGAAAAGAATGAGAGTTATAAATGAGATGCAAAACAGACGAACGAAAATAAAAAAAATGGAAAAAATTCAAAAATGTCAACTTAAATTTTCATCGTGACAAAGATCGTTGAAAATTTTTCAATTTCCTGCTCCACGAATCTAAAACTTAACCTAACACTTCTAGCCCTCGAAAACTCTATAAATCCCCAGCAACTTATGGTAAACCTCATGTAAAAAAAGAAAAAAGTATTATCGTTGAAATTGCGCAAAATCAGGAGAAGCGAGGACCATATATGCAGAAATCTCATAGCGAGTTAAAGAGAAAAGGCGGAAGAGGGTGTTCCTGGTCATTTCTTTATCGTCTTCGGAGAGTTTCTCTCTCTCTCTCTCTCTCTCTCGAGCTTTCTCGTTGCCGCTGCATTTGCCCGGAGGAACAACTCGCACAGCATTTATAACGGAACGAGGATCGAACTGACTAGCTCCCATGGTATATTATAGCTATACATCTGATAAAGGTAAACGTAGTGCAGAATCCGATACGCGTAACGCAGAAAATACCATTTCACAATTTGTATATATGTATAGGCAATATTTACTCGTGAGAATATATAAACATACATATGTGAAAAGATCGATTGACAGTAAACGAAATGGATTTGTACATCGTGCCTATGAGTTTGTTTATGTTCTGCCCGGGAATTGATGAAAATTCCAAAGGAACAAAGTTTCAGAGTAATCGTGATTACTGGCCAATAATAAACGTTTCATTCGACTAGGAATTCCCTTTATATACCCAAACCCAGAGCCGAGAGAGTACCGGAGGCAAAATTGTGGCGAATATGCGAAAGGCGATATATACTATTTATAAATATGTGTACGTACGAACAGAGGGAATCGTCTTAGCGCCAAGATTAGTGATAAAGCCTTTAAGTCCATGCCGCAACGCGAAAATACTTGTACGCACATTACAACCTTCTTCTTGCCCACTCTCTCTCTCTCTCTCTCTCTCTTTTTCTTTTGCTTACGTGCGGATAGAGTTGTAAGCAACGGGTGTCCTGGAAATGACCGTTACACTGCAGAAAGGAAAATGAAATGATTTTGGGAGGAAAAATCGTTTCAGACTTTCCTCTGAGATGCAACGTTGAGGGAAATATTTAATAGAATCCGGAACAGCGATAAGAAGTGAGAGCGTGGCTCGTGTTTAGCGACAAAACGCACGAATGGCTCGTCACTAATTAATGAATGTCGCTTAATGAGCGTGTGCGAGAAAAAAATAGCTACTCGGACTTTTCTCCCGAGGATGCAACGATTCTCGCTGAGTCAGTGGATAATCGTGACGACTTTGAACTCACGGTATAGATTTAATACGTAATAACGTAAAATATAAATCGTGCATAGAGAGAAACTGTGCGTGAACGCATGGAGCATTGTAATGGAGGAAGGAGAGAGTGCGTCTGTCTCTGGTCGTCGGTTTGTTTTTTCGCGGTACGGGTGGACAGCACAGTAAGCCCGTTCTGTCATTTGCCGGTGTTTAGTCGCGAGAGGCACAAACGTTTCACGTCGTGGACCACGAGACGGCGGTTCCTTTTAAATCTCTTCACTTCTCTCCTCCGAGAGAATTCGCAGAGTAAACATTATATACGCGCATTTACACGGAGTACCTATATACATATATGTGCGGATAAAATGTACATATATTTTCATGTATATGTTACATCGGATCTTGAGAGGGACGCGTGGGTGCAGCAGCGCACGAGGATTCTTGCGATTCGCTTTTATTCTTGTTCGTCTTCACCACCGCGAGTTCTCTCGTGTTTGCGAAACGCAAACTCTCGCTCCCTTAAAGGGTTCCTCTTGCCCCCTCCTTGTCTCTCTCTCTCTCTCTTTCTCTTTTTCAATCCTCGGTAAAATGTTTTTTTGTAAACTCCCTCCACCATATTGTTCCTCACTTTGTTTAAAATGCGTGGGCCACTCTGGCGCTCTCCTGCGGTCCCTGAAAAAGGTGAATAGTGCGGGATGCGTGTGTGTTCTTACATTAAGATAAAAGAAAGACTTTGGTATACTTGATGATAATCTCTTTGAAGTTCGTAAGCCAATCTTTTTCGCGATTCTTTCACGCTTAATCCTTTACGCTCGTCACACGCGTCGGTGTTCGGTCCTTCGTACCGGATGATTGAGCGATCCAAAAGAGCTGAGATGCTCCCACGTTTTCCCCCCAGAATCCATTCCATGGGGACGACTAACGCGGCCACCGAATAACAATTCCCTTCCAATTTTTTCTTCTTAATTTCTTCGCCTCACCTCCGGGCCATCTCGCTCTACCGCGGGGGGTCTTCAGCACATTTTGCTTGATACCCTTGACACGAAACACCCTTCAGTCTCCTCTGGACCCTGCTAACCTTAACTTTGACCCCAATTTTTCATCGCATCGTCTCCACAAACGCTTCAATTTCAAACCTTTAACTCTCCTCGTTTTGCTCATTTTCTCACTTCGTCCCGCGCACCCCCGTCGACTTAATCGCTTCTCTCGCCAATGTAAACTTGTTTTTTTAAATTTCTTTCTTAATATCATATTTAGATCCTCTTATATTATCTCTTCGAGAGCTCTCTTCACGTTTATATAAAATATTCTTTGTGAAGCCGCGCCGGATCAGCGTGTGTACAACATCATGAGACTGCAAATATTTTACTCCCACAGCGCGGACGGGAAAGACGATGTGACCCGTACGGATGACACTTTACGGTACTCCTGTCGATATTATATTATATTATGGGTATATATAGCTATATATGGGTGTATATATATATGTTCTATGAGCAATATGAGAGAAGGAAAAAATATCGGAGGAACAACAGAGGCCTCGTGGAGGGACATGGACACGGTCGTGGGATATGGGCCATTGGAGTTTCCTCTGAGGGTAAAGAGGGAATTTCAACATTTTTTTTCTCTAAATATTTTATTTTCATTTGAAAAATTCTTCATTTACTATCGCGAGAGTTATAGAAACTCCTTAGGTCTCTGTCACGCTGCAATAATGACCGTCCATCAGCCAGAGGCTGAGGGCGAGCGTGATCTGTGGACGTGCTCATGTTTTATATCGACAACTATATCTATATGTATACGTATTTATTTATTGTGGGATAAGACTCGTTGAAATGGTCCGGACACACCATAACGTTTTACGATTCTTCCCGACATACGAGATCCGCGATTAGAAGTCCTGCATCGAATTAAACCGATGGAGATGTCCCGAACCTTCCATTTCTTTTCGGACCCACGTCATTTTTACTTTTTTCAGCTCCTATTGACATTTTTTTCAACGATGCTGCGTAATTTTTATTGAGACTTTATTCATGCCTGCCAGAAATGGTGGATTATCGGTTTACGGAACGGGGGAAGCATCATCGAAGAGTAACGGATCGCAGGACTGCGAATTGGCCGTCTAAACATACGGTACTCTGTTGTTTTTTTTTATTACAGAGAAGCTCGACTCTGTTTCACTTCTTATTCGTTCTCCAGTCATGGTGACAACAAAAATGTGTGCGATGCCGTTTTGTTAATCGCCAATCAAGAGGACAGGGATGCTTTAAGGGTCAGCGGCACTTGGGCATTCGGGACGAACCGATTTTCCCTGTCTCATGGTTCCGAAGTTACGATCTGTCAACATTTCACCAGTCGATTGACGATAAAAATCTTAATCGTTTGCTCAGTAGAGAAAAAAAATGGTTTTTTTATTTCGACAACTATTTTTTCGGCATTTTTTGGCAATATTCTCGTTCTGATTCGGTTCGTTGAATTAATATTCGTTCAATTTTATTCTCCGTGTAATTGTAATTGTTCATCGGCTCTTTTAATTTATTCCCAGAGTAGATTTTCTCTTCCTCGTTGTCCATGATGTATTTACCGTTTAGACGTTTAATCCGCGGTAAAAAAAAGCTCGGACGAAAGTCATCTGGCTCTGTCAGATGTGCTCGTGATATCGGGGGAGAGAAGAGGACGAAAACGCGTATCACTTTCTCTCCTGAGATCGTCGAGTTCTTCCGTCGCGAATATAAACAAAACAAATCGCGCGCGCGCGCAGCATCGCATATTGCCGTTTCCTCCCCCGCGCGCGCGCGCGCGCGCGTCCTATAAATATATATATTTCGATCCAACGCGTTTGTGTATAATTCGATGACTCGGCGAGACGCCACGTTCAGACTGTGTATGTGTGTTTATATAAATATGACTTCCTGCCATCAGCTTTTATTCTTCCACATCCCGACAAACTCACAGACCTTCGAATCTGCACGACGATCATATAGAAGACGAAGAATTGATCATCCTAAGCGATTTCCATTTCTCTCTCATATGGCTCACGATCTAATGACGATAATTTCGAAAATTCGCACATTCGAGCCTGTCCGTGAATTCTCAAAGAAATCGACAATCGCTTTAACTTTTTCGTACCGTTAGATCGCATCGCGATACGTAAACGTCAATGACTATTAACCAGCTCGACAAAATTTTCAGTTCCCGAATGAAAAAATGTTGAAAACTCGCCCTCCTGCATTTTCTCCATTACATTCCCAACTCGGCTGAGCAACATTCCTCAAGCATTTGAAAAAAATTCAAGCTCCCATGGAAAAAAATGAAAAAAAAAAAGATTTGAGCCCAGGGATTGAGTGGATTTTTATGGAAATTTGAAAAAAACCGGAAGCCGTTGAGTTCTGGTGGAACGTTCTCGTGTTACAGACTCCTCGAAGTGCGCAGCACATATTACATTGGGTTTATAACCGTATAGAGAATAAAAAGCACAGAGGGAAGGCGAAAAGCATACATCATACACGCACCACTGACACAGTCTGGCAAAAGGTGCGTTACGCTGGCAGTAAGGCTTGAGGGTGATTGTATATTATATGCAATGCTGTACAGATATATATATATATATATATATATATATATTAGAGTGTGCGAAGAAACGAGGTGCACGCGTCGGAGAGCCCATCATTACCGCCAATTACAATAAATCCCATGACGCTCGCGCGCGCGTCCTCTTCTTCCCATATCCACACACGTCTCGGTGGACTCGCGCTGTTCATATATAAATATATATATACAATATCGAAGCTTTATCGTTTCCCGGTGGTTTGCCAACGGTAGAACAAACTGTGGAGGCGCGGCGATATATTGGCACGTATGTAAGAACGTGCGCGAGATCTCGAGAGAGTCAAGCATCTATAATCCCGGCTTAACTCCGCGAGTGCGTGTGTTCGGCACGTATACGCAGCGTTTACAGGTACAAAAATCTTTTCGCTTTTTTTTTATTTCTTTTTCATTTTAAAGCGAGCGTACTTGCTATAACGAAGGAAAAATGACGGTAGTTTGCTACACGTCGCTGCAAGATATATTATTCCCATACAGTGCCAATTCGATTAGCGAGGCAGAAAATTGTTGTTTGAATACCGCGACCAATCGAAGCGTTCGAGGAGATCGACGTCGCGTTTCCCCATTCGTTGCACCGCTGTGACGAACAGTCGGAAAACTCCACCCGATAGCTCTTGCGGAGAAAAGTGGGGGGATGCGTTTGACTCGACGCTAACGCGAGTTACACTGTTCCCTTGTAAAAATAATGCCTATACGTGTGAAATATCGAGTATATTTTGTACGTGTTGTTATATACCACTTTCTCGAGACTGATGATCGACTTTTCCGTTTCAACAAGAAACGTCCCGACATGAAATCGGCCACACGATTTATCCTGTCCCTCACACGCTGTGAAATTTATTTTGCAACACTTTTTTTTCTTCCGCTCTCTGTTTAAATCTTCTTTATATCTTTGAGGTTCTCCCTTTTGTTTTGCTTTTTTTTTTTTTTTTTTTTTTTTTTTTTTTTTTTTTTTTTTTTTTTTTTTTTTTTTTCTTCTTTCTGTTTTTTGGAGCACATGCTCGAAACTAGTATATAAGTAAAGAACGAGGAGGACGGCGAGGAAAAAGGGAGAGAGGGCGAACAAGTCCTCTTTCTCGCCACTTTTCTGCACAAGAAATTCCACTGGGAGAATACTGGGATTGCCGGGGAAAGAGAAAAGACCCCACGAGCTCGCTGGTCCAGATAGATCACTCGCCGATATAATTAATGAGCACGATCGGCGTGCCCGACGAACAATTCCCATACACACCTCGCCTTCGCGTCTCAGGCTCCTTAAACTCAAACTCCTTCTGTACAGAGGGAACAAACCCTCCTCTCGTTGTTGATGTCGCTCGAAATAGGTATAAGCCAATCGACTACGCCCCTGCAACCCTAACAAGTCATCCTACGAGACCTTCAATTTCGATTGCACTTTTTTCCACTATTCAATACCCTCGAACGATCCTCATCCTCAAATTCTCAATATTAACGTCAAATTCGCTATAAATCAATTTTCCCTCGACACCCTGACCTTTATCATTGTCCTAAGACTCCACATCCGGAGTTTATCACTTCATTCTCGTTTTATCCCAAACCAAAGACCCAAACTTCGTCTCTCGACCCTTCTACGAGCCTCCAGACATGACAAATCTCTTTCTCATTGATAAAAAATCGTTTAATAAAAACAATTTGACATCCTCGAGGGTTTAATACGATAGGCAACGCAAAGTGGTTCACTCGGCACAGAAAATCTCATATATTATCGTGCAATAACGATATATACGTGTGCAATGGTGTTGGAAGCGAAGACACAAGGATCAGGGGCCTCTGTAGTGCATAGTGCACGATGATGTGGACCAGGAGGTTGGTTTCTTTTCACTGGGAGTCTCGGTAACCTATTCTGTAACCCCAGGAGGCTGAACCCAGGCTGAAGTCTCAAGAAGGAGCTCGAAAGACAGAGAAAGAGAGAAAGTGGATGAAGAGTAAAAAGCGAACGTGTAGGATGGAGAGAGCCACAGAGAAAAAGTGAGGGCAGAGTCCTCCGTTTATGTACATTGTACATGTAGGTATCTGGGTGAAGAAAGAGAAGACTAACCTCAGGATTTATATGCTATACGATATACTTTCCTTACTGAGCAAGCGAGAGTGCCGAGAACTTCGTCTTCGTCGCGTATGGCTAAATAAAAATTCCCAATTACCCTGCGAAGAACGCCGAGGCTCGACCTGGCGACGCCACTACCAGCACAAGATTATACGAGAATTCCGGCTCTTTTGTAAACTTGCCCAACTTATCGTAGATTCTTGCATACTTATATGCGAATCCTTGTATATATCTCTTTTCTCAGCTCTATTCTGCATGTACACGGGGCGTTTCACCAACGCTCGTCGGTACGAAAAGCTCGGAATCGGGGAATAAAATAAAAATCTATATTCCGTAAAATATTTTGTCTCGATAATTTATTATTAAATAATTATCAAGTAATGGAAGAAAAACTCACCGTGGGAAGCGTCGACCAGAGTCCCTGAACTTTCTCGTCCTCCTCGGTACCCGAAACATTCGCGTCCGTTTGTGCGCTTTGAGTCGCGATGATCTCGGGCAGATCGGCTATGAGAGTGTCACTGGAATCGCACTTGTTCAACAATATGGCATCGTCGTTAAGAACGAGAGTCTCTCGTGAACCGACGCGTTCTCGAGATTGCTCAGGAATTTCCAAAGGCTCGTCGGAGGCATCTTCGTAAACGGAAAATCCGCTGTCTTTTCGGGGACTCTCGTGTCTCGTTGGAGGTTCTTCGAGCTCGGCATCTTGTTCCTCGGGTAATTTGGTTTGTTCGGAGAGCACAACGGCCGGTAAATCGGGCTCGGGTTCATCTTCGTTATCTTGAGCCGGTCGAGGATCTTCGTCGTCGACGTACCACGATGTACAAGCCGAATTTCTCTCTCGCCTCTCGACCGAACTCGAATCTTCGTTTCTACTGGTCAATGCTCCCTTACACTTGCGAAGGTAACTTTTCACCCTCCGAGTCTTGCTCTTCCGAGTCTCGTGACCTCTCGACCCGAGATTCACCTCCCCCCCAACCACCGAAACAACTTCACTTTCCGCTTCGATGCTCCCTTCCAATTTCGACAATGCTACTTCGCAACTCGTCTCCAATGTTGACGAATTCGGCCCACCCACACTCTCCTCATCCTCATTCACTTCTGTCGCCAACGACCATGTTTCTTCCTTTTCCGGGATTCTACGTTCCACCGGAATCACCTGCAACACCAAAGAAACCAACGAAATTAGCCAAATCTTCATTCCTTCCAGTCAAATAAACGACTACATGCAAATCTGCTTGTTCTGACGTACAATCCCGCTGTGTTAAGTAATTACATAATCATACTAATTGCGCTACGTGAATGTGCCACTTGCTGCATATCGATCTCTCTCTAATCAGCTTATTAAAATCGACGGAAGTTGCATAATCGTGATGATCAGAGAACGAAGGTTCCTAATACCACAGAAGTCGAGGTCATGTTGTCTTGGAACTATTGTGCTTATTTATTTCCCAGAAAACGCTTCGTCATTCATTTTTCTCGGACTGATGGAAACTTTTTTGAAAAAATGTGTTAGCTTTTCGTGAAATTTGGATTTTGCTACCGCTTTTTTCAGAAAAATGCACAATAAAGTGTGGAATCTGGCGTGAAGGGGCACGAAGTCTCATAGCAATGCCCTGAATGTTTCCATACGATGAAACAAAATCATTTTTTTGGAAATTCGTGTTACTTTTAACTTTTGGAGTTGTATGTATCTCTTGAAATGATAAATTACAATTTGAGGCTCGTGTTATCGATCGTAGTTCGTAATAGATGGGAAATAATGTAGTTGAGAGGATGAGCATTTTACAAACAAGGGCTTCGTTGATATTTTTTGTGCGCCACCTTTTTAAGTGAATTCCATATTGCACGGGGTTATTTGCGGTCGTGGCTGGACCATCGGGAGTTCTTGTTTCTCTTCTCATTCGCGTGCTTGTTTTCCCTCGATCGTTGTGTCTCTTTCACTTTTATTCTTGTTCTCCCGCTCACGTATTCTCTCTCTCTCTCTCTCTCTCTCTCTATCTTTTCTCTCGGTTAGCTGCGCCACTCTCCAGTGAGAGTTAGAGAGGCGCGAGGATGCAATCGATCGCGAGGCTGCCAAGCAACCCCGCTGTGACAAAAAGGATAAACGGAGACAGAGAAAGACTCGAGAGACTCACACAAGCGAGCTTTTCCTCTCTAACTCCCTCTCTCTCTCTCTCTCTCTCTCTCTCTCTATCCATTTTCTCGTTTGAGCAAACATTCGCCACAATTTCTAAACGAAATCGCGTTCCCACTGAAAAAATTGAATTCCCGTTCTATTTTTACATTTTTTTCATCAAATCAACGTCAGTCTCAATGTTAAACGAAAGAGTTGATCGATAATCCGCCTCGTTTGAGCCGACGTACGTCGCTCAGGATTTTACTTTCATCCTGGCTAGAAATCTAAACGCAGAACCTTCGTACTCCACATAACTCTCCTTCATAATTACACACAGCATTGCGTTTGGATCAAAGAATTAAAATACCGAATGAAAAAAAAAAAAAAAAAAAAAAAAAAAATGCAGAAAGTTTCGCAACGCGAATGCCTGAAAAATATCGTTCTCTCTACTTCGAACCTGCGCGAATCCTCCAAGAATACATTTCGACTAAAAAAAAAACGAAAAAAAAAAACGGCTCAAATTGACCTAGTGCGTGAACGGAGCCTGATTTTATATCCGTCAATAAAATTAGCTCCTTAACAACACCAGTCTCGTCGTTTTTATTGACTCTAATCTTTTCCAAAATGAGTTTGAACTCAGCGAAGAAAAATGCGTCGGATTTCATATCGATTTTTTCCGAAGCCTTGACAATTTAATTTGGGAGATCCTGTATTGCTATATATATGGAAAGGTCTGACATGCAAAATATGAACGAGAATGCATGACGCTAGTTAGGAGAATAATCTTTATATACATAGATATTAATGCACATATATTTATATCAAGATAAGCATGATAGTACTATCGATCGTAAATTGCATAGCACGGGGCCAAGAGAGTGCAGAGCCCTATATGCCGGTAAAAAACACCCCGAGGCTGCTGGTGCACTCTGTTAACCCTCTCGCGTTCACCTCCAACAAATTCTATATATAAATATCGATGTGTTCATGTGGGAATGCATGTGTGTGAGTCTCTTTGGCCTACTTTGTCGTAACGTGTCGTGAGTAGCCAGCATATATCGTATGCCCGTATGAAATGCCTATTAGTATTCCAGCTTGTACAAAACGAGCCTTCACTTTCGCGCCCTTCTGCTGTGCTCATGAGAGAAAAATGGCCCCTCTCGTTTTTGCCCCGAATGTAACGAAGGGTGAAAGCGAATGGGAGACAAGATAGAGGATTGCATCGATGCCACGACGCCACAGGTGTTCAATTTTCGAGAGACCAAGTTTTTTCCGACGTTTCTAATCGTCGGATATTTCGAAAGAATTGGAATAAATATTGTCTCTTTGAATTTCACGTGCAAATGAAAAATAATAAAAAATAAAAAAATAAATAAAAAAAAGCAGCTTTTCGTGAACGAGTTGGAATAAAAATAGAGTCGGTGGCTGATTTATTCATGACGAAATGAGTCTCGAAATCACGATCTCGATAACTTTTATTCCGGACGGTATAAAAACGATCTTGGGCATAAATAAATATCCTGGGAAACGAAAAGTTGGCAAAATCGCGAAGTAAAAGGCCGGGGGAGAGGGGAGCCGATACAGAGAGACAGAAAGTGTGAGGAACGAGACGAGAATATATATTTCTTTGAAGAATGCATGTTTTTATTTTCATTCAATGTTGTCTTTCTCGTTTTTTTTTTTTTTTTAAATGAATTCGAAGCGTTTGAAGGATTGCTGTGTATGCTGAGTATGACGAGAAACGGTAGAGCTGGTGAGGGCAAAAGAGTAATATAGTGCCTGAGCCATGGCAAGAATATTTAGACGGGGCGTGCTTCGACGGCGAAACCCGAGCACACTGTGCTCTGCAGCAGCAAACACGAGAGAAATATAAAGAGAGAAAATGAGACGAAAGACTTTGGCAAGAAAGAGAGAGAGAGAGAGAGAGAGAGAGAGGGAGAAGAATCGTGGGAAAATATAAGCAACTGGGGGTATAATATCGCGTTCGAGCACCCACAACCCAAGAATTTCTAAGGATACGCCACGAGGACGTGGTCCTTTCCCTCTTGCTTTTCGCGTAATAATATATATGTAAGTGACGCTCGACGAAGATCAATTTATAACTTTAGCAACGCCAACAATATCACGTCGCCATTAAAATCCTTCAATTCCGATTCAATCCCCAGCAGTAATGACTTTATACACGTGAATATATATCGCTACATACACTAAGTAGTCAGATGAAGAAAACGCGAAAGGGAGAAGAGGTAGAGAGATCCCAAGGAGAAATTCTCAAATTCAATTAGCAGCAGCAGTGAATAACCCTCGTCAAGTGACATCGTGTCCTCCGCGCTTCTGCACGATTATAGAAAAAATTATACATTCATCGAATTTTCCACCGGATCACATGAGAACGTAAGTAGCAAATTTGCCTTCGATTAAAAATAAAAAATTATCAATTGAGCCACTTCCGGCGACCAAAAGGAAGAATTCAACATTTTCTCAATGTTTTGGGCCAAGAAACTTTATTTTTTTAACGAGGAAGCCCATGGATTATAAATTATCCTGCGAAACTGTTCGCGAAGTCGAGATTTATTCAGTTTCGTAATAGAGCACGAACCCACACACACACACACACACAAATTCGATTATCAATTAAGAGTAGCGGCGTACGTGGACCGTTAGGAGAGGAGGAGGAAGAGGAAGAACCCTCGTGGAGACTTTGTCCTCGAGCTACCCAGTATTATTCTTCCTAGACTTGTTCCTTCTTCGCGCTCCTTCTTCTTCTTCCTCTTCATCATTCTCTACCTCATGAGCAACATCTATTCTCACACAGCCCACGGGTGAAAGCTAATGCTTTTTGCGCCCTCCATAACTCGCTTCTCTCTTTTTCTTCCCTCTTTCCCTCTTTCTCCCTCTCTCCCTGCTGCTTCTCTATCGCTCTCGTTTTACACGTGCACATCCTGTAAACGCAGGAGCACCATTGAGAAAGCTTCTGCGTGTTATACAATCATCCATACATATTTTACACGTATAAACACACATACTCAAACAGCATCCGAAACACGAAGATCTAATCTGCATCGATAAACTAATCACCAGCCAAAGGAAATTATTATTCTGTTCCTTAACTCCATTAAACTTTTTTCCTATTTTTCAACAGTTAATCACATTTCTTTTTGTCAGTTATAACATAATCGTATAATTATTGCTATCATTTCTAATTAACTCGGGAAATTATCAGTCGAGACGTTTAATTTGTTGCTTTTTTTGAATTTTATCAATAATTGAGATTTTTCAAATTTTCAAGGCTTTGAAATAAAGCCTTGCCACTGTGGAAAATAAAAACGCGGTAAATATTGTCTCATTAGATCGTTGATAATATGAGCTTCATTACGAGGTAATTAAATGCGAGACCGAGGTATTTAAATTCGGGGGGTCAGGGATGACAGAGATTAGCCTTTTGATGTGAAGTGCTCGGTGGTATTTCTACTGGGTTATCAGAGTGACGGTTTCCACTTTTACATGTAAAGTTTAATAGGCGACGGTGCACGTGCGTCGGCGTTCGACGAAAGTCGTGCAATTATTCAATTTTTCTTTTTTTTTTTTTGATGAATCTCGTTTTGATTCAAATTTTCTCATAAATTGCGATTCGATTCAAATTATATTTCGCGAGGCCGGACGTGCGAGCTTTCGAAAAGCATTTCACGATACACAGTAGCTCGTTGGCTCACAAAATTTCTCAAGGCGGTCGGTAATTAATTAATTAACCATCGGAATGCATAGAAAAAAAAATCGTTGACTTGATAAAATTAATTGAATGAAAATGAGAGAATTTGACGTTTTATTAAATTTCCATTACCTTCTTGCGTCTCAAAAGTTTCCAGTCAAAATGACTCATGATTCTTCAGTTTGAAATCACTCGCTGCTTATCCAATAATTAAGAGACAAACTGGAAAAGTTGTCTGATCCGATGGCGACAACAGAAACATTTTAAAATTCGGCTTCTTGGGTTCGATGCCCGATGTTACGTGGATCGATTGTTCCTCCTGCCGAAATATATACACATATCTGTATTTTAGGTGTGCTCAGTTTGGGGGCTGGTTCCACCCTCGCAAGGCCAAGGTTTTCGCGTTCGGTCATTACATAAAAACGTTGCGACCCGTACATCGTCGATTGACATTACACGCGGATTTCTAATCGTTCTATTTCCTCATTGCGGCGGACGCATCGGGCCCGGAGATAAAAATAAAAAGTAATTCACTTGGTAATGCCACTTCCGGTATTTTTCTCGTTAACCTTTGCGAGACTGGCTATCGACTGACCCGATTATGACAGAGAAGGTGAGTCACTTTGGTCATCGTATTTTGTGCTCTTTTCACCTAGCGATTTGCAACGTAATTCACTCTGTTCTGGCATTACGACCTCCACGTTTATCTTTCTCGCTCACGTCGTCGTGACGCACTTAGTCGCACACGTAAACACACTCTTGAACTATCTAGAGAATCATATCACGCGGTTTGACACGAGAACGACTAGGAACAACTGTCAAAGCGAACGAGCGACGATATAATTGATCAAAATTGTAAACTTAATTGCTGTTCGAGTTTTCCGGCTGAATTTTTATGCCAAAATTTCCTAAAGCATCGCTCGTACGACCGAAAGAGATTCTTTGATGAAATATGAACGCACAGGATCGACCGAACGGGAGGCTTAGGGCGTACTGTCAAAATAGAATATTGCTTTCATAAAAGAGCAAGAAAGAGAGACAGTGCGAGATTCCCCGGGCATGCGTGATCGTATTTTCTACCCTCTCACGAGGGGATGATTTTCTACATCCCCTTTCGAGACTTCTGCGATGATGAAGCAGTGCATTTAGGGTTTGATATCCGCTTCAATTATCATTCAATTTTTGCAGCGATTCGCTTTTTTTGACAAATCCATTCGATTGCATTTTATTTTTTGTTCATTTTAAGGGATTAATTTACTTGCAAAGAGAATAATTTACGCACAAGGCTTTCTCCAGCTCGTGGCGGCATCTCTTGGTGAAAGCCTCGAGCCTCTGCTCGCCTTGTTTTCCCACGAGCAATGCTCTGCAGGGAACACAGAAAGTCTACAGATCCCCTCAAATAGTTGTACGTCGTGCATGCAACTCTATATATAATTCATCGTTTGCAGCACGTGCCCATCAAGAGCTCTTGATTCGTCGTCGATACAATAGATCGCGAATTAAACGCGTTTTACAATTGCAATAATAAAAAATTGACATTAAGTGCTCGATCGATAAAATTTTACATTTCATTATTTTTATTTATTCGTCGAAATAAATCAATTTTTTGATTGTACCGAAAATGGTGCATCATTCATGTCAATACTCATGACGTTGAATTTTGCAACGTTGAAATGCAACGAAATTTGTTTTTTCTTTGCCAAAGCCCATTATTTATATTGAAAATTAAATTACAATTATAAAATGATCGGGTTTTGACCCAGAAAAATTAATCGGCTCGAAAAATGTCGATCGTTATATAAATCAATAAAAATCAACATTTTTCGTTGCATCCCAATGTCACAGCATCAACAGTACTTGATGATTTTATGAAATTTCGGAGGATTTTGAAGGACGACGAAAAAACAACGTTCTCTTGGCGAGGAATTTTTACGAATCTCAATGAAAATGAAAGTTTTTCGAACTGAATTTATTTTTCAAATTAATTTTCCACATTCCTGGATTCTGAAAAACAAAGAAAAATAAGTACTGAAGCTTTGAATGTCTCAAACTAACATTTACTTGGAAAATTCAATTAATAATCTGTTTCGTTTAAATTGATTGGGCTGTATTCGAGTTATGTTAATATTTTCAAGACTCGTCTCATCTTTTTATAGTCACTAATTTATTTAGAATAAGATTTATGTGCGACGTTACTGAGAATTGGAATAAATCTCTGACGTGTACATAGTAAGCCTGTTATGCATGTCGCTACGATTACCACACACAGAATGTACGTGGATACGTAGCACACAGAGTGAGCATGCGCTCTCTTATCGTGTAAACGATTTAAGCTATTTATATAGTAGAGAACTGATAAAGCTCACATATATATTTATACTCGGATGGTGTACTACCTGTTCGCCTACTCTCTCATCGTCGCAACTATATTTCATATGAGAATCGTTGAATAATCAACCTAGACCGATAGCAGCCTTGAAAGAATCTTTTCGTCCGCTTCTACATACAAGCGGTACTGAAAAATGATAAAGCTTTCCTTTAATTAATTGACATTCATTAACCATCTCGGAGACTCTTCCCTGCTGGTGAAGAAATATAGAGAAAAAAAAAGATTTTATCGTTAGATCTATGGGGTAAGGTCCTCCTCTCGCGGAACGGGAATCACGGGAAGTCGTAAAAACTAATTAGGCCTGCCGAATTATTTCTACTTGTTTGTTTTAGAGCAACTTTTGGCTGTTATTTGGCAGGAGATAGAAAACTTAGATCTGTTTTTTTATAGTCTCCGAGAGTGAGTGGATCCGATCCAAACCCAGTATATATAATTAGAATAATCAGGTGAACAAGTGGAATAAATGTATTCGCATTCCGCTGGATCGAGCGGAAATCGCAGGGCGAAATGTTGGCGAGTTTGGTAACAAAAAAATAGATTTAAAAAAGTGGAGAATGTAAAAATAGCGACAAAAGAGACAGAAAAAAAAAAAGAAAACGTAAAAAAATGTTGCTGCCGGTTAAATTGAGAAGAAGAAATGGCAATCAGGATCTCGTGAGTATGGCGGGTCTGAAGCAGTTGATTGCTGCGCTACCCGGACTGCCATCTAAGGAGCGAAGTACACACGCGTTTCAATTTATTGCCTCCGTTTGCAAAGCCCCCGCCCCGGCGGCTAACTCTTGCCCGGTACCCAATGGAAAAGATACCGAGACCCCTTCGGCGCCGCCGTTGCTCTTCTCTCATCGCGTTGCATTGGATACAGTATATTAGGTACAGTTACCGCACCAAGGGACAACCAAACAGACTAAAAAGATACGAGACGAGAAAGAAACAACAACGAGGAAATAAAACAAATTTCAACTCGCGCCACTTTAATAACATAATAAATAAAGATACGAATCTACCGGAGCCACTTTCCGCCTGTGGAGGCGTCAGACCATCTTCTCGTTACCTTGTAAAATTAAAATACATACTCCATTTCAACTCTCTTCCCATTTTTTCGTACTATCCTCGAGATTATCAGGCCAAACGATTATCAACGATTACTCGAGGATCCTTAACTGCTCATTGCCTTAAAACTTTCGCAATTATCAACAGCAATAAAAACGTGAAAGCCTCACACATTTACGAGACTTCAAACTTTATGCGAAACGCGATTTTTTCAAATTTGTCGAATTTTTATTTTTCTTTCCTCAGGGACAAACCAAAACTCCGCCCTCTTCAATTTTTTACGTCGTACTCGAGCCCTCTGCGCGGTGTCGTTGAATTTTTTTGGTTTTTTTTTTCAACTTTTTCAATAATTGAGATATAACTGGACGTTTTCGAATGAGCCCTTAAAAATTTGGGCACGTATGGTTGAGAATTTCCGACACCAGATTAGAAAATTTATATTATTTCTTATGCAAAGCTCCAACCGGAAGTCAACTACCTGTTACAGCTGACTGCTCACTCGGGAAAGAAAGAATAAGATAAAGTAACATTGTCATATTTATTTAATACATTATCATATATTTTAAACGACTCTCGGAGTTCGGG
The DNA here is from genome assembly GCA_030522525.1 of Campopleginae sp. 14b. Classification (NCBI taxonomy): domain Eukaryota; kingdom Metazoa; phylum Arthropoda; class Insecta; order Hymenoptera; family Ichneumonidae; species Campopleginae sp. 14b. The sequence continues at coordinate 42,772 of JAPYYS010001721.1, forward strand.
ATTTTCCAAGAAACTTACTGAGTGCCCGTAATCTTTTTTATTAACACATACCGAGTTACTTCTTTATTTTACGAGCCGAAATACGGATGAATGAGAAATAAATGAGAAGAAAAAAAGTAACCACTTTCAAGTTAGACATGCCGAGAAAATTATGTCATTCAGACTCAACGACGAGTCATGGATAATTATCGAATATTTACATACTGCAAAGACATAACGCCTCCGTCAAGATTTGGAATAATTAGACTACATTAATTCCGCATGACGAAACGCAATTTGTGTCCAGATCGAAATTCAATCCGGGCGCGTGCTCAATTATCAAGAAACTTAAAATTAATTATTCATAATTCGAAAAATCACACGTTATTGCAAACGCGTTCATCGAATGGATTAATTTTCATTTTATCGGTTTTTATTCGATTAATTGAGGAATAATTATTCGTTTTTTTTTCTCATTCGGTCTTACTGTTTGTTGCTTGCAAATAAAATATGGGAAACAATACTTTTTTAAAATCGGGAGCTCAGGCACAATTATAGACACGGGTAATTTAAGTTGGAATCGACCCTCACCCTCGAATCTCATCGTATCCACAATAACGAATAACCGAGCGGTGTGAACGAGCTATCAGAGCTGTTATAAAAAAAAAAAAAAAAAAGGTGTATAATGGAGTGCATCAGGAGAGCACACTCCCACGCTGTTGAAATCGTATGTCTTGGCGCTGTGGCTCCCTACGACACGTACGAAGATAAGGCTCAGCTGCGAGCTAGAAATGAGGCGTTATTGTCGAGAGGAATAGCAAAAGAAATAATTAATATTAAACGAGTTAATCGCTAGCCGAGAAATGGAGAAGAGAGAGCGACGACTTTATGTGCGTGCTGCACGCTCTTTCCATCGGAGCCGCTACTCTCCGTGTAATGTTGGAATGAAAAAAAAAAAACACTCTGTCAGTGTACATTAACACGTACGAGGTGTCTAAAACAGAAAAACTGAGAAGTGCATTGCTGCAGGATTTTTTTGTTCTTAATTGCAAGAAAAAACGATTGCCATCGATAATTTTTAATTGACAAGAAATTGATGATCGAGTAATTTTCAATTTTGAGGAGTTTGTGTCATTCGAACTTGTTTCTCAAATGCTCTTAATGGAAAGTTTCACGTGTACATCCTTTTGAGAATGAAAATAAAATAAATTGGAGTGTCATGGTGACTTTGGGAAAAAAGCCTGACTGGGTCATCAATGAATAATCGATCTGCCCTTGGAGCATCGATTTATCGATATGTATATAGAGAAGAACCGTTCTAGATCGTATTTGCACGGAGGACAAACGCAGCGTGCGATCCTCGCCTCTTTTCTTTCACCTTCGTATTTCGCTTAACGTGAATTATTGTTAATCAAGTTAACGGGTCGGAGTTTCATGCATGTAACGGTCGTTTCCATATACCGGTAGTGCGTGTAATAACAGAAGAAATTATTAATGTGCGCGAGAAAGGAAGAGAAGGAGGGAGAAAATAAGGAACGTTGATAAAAAGATGGCGCGCATAAAAAATCGGAAGATTTAAATTTTAAAAACGGCCGAGCCTCGTTTGCATTCGAGCAGAACTTTTTTTTTCCTCGTTACTATTATTCTCGGAGTAACGTGAGTGCAGCAAACTTTAATGAAGTAGCAAACGAGAACGCGATCCGATAGTAATTCATATTCAAACCTGTCAAAGCGACAGACTGTCTATTTGTTTTTGTTTTTTTTTTTCACTTCCTCACGAATAACAAGAGGCGACGAAATATTGGTACATTATTTTATCATGGATTTATGAATTGGCGGAAATTCATCGTTCGCGAAAGTCCGATAAAAAAAGAAAAAACGGGACTGAGGACATTTAACGTGCTGATAAATGTAAAAGTGTTTGCTAATGGTTACAAGACATGAGGTCTACTATTATTTACAGTAGCACAAGAATTTTCTATCTCAGAGAAGCCTTAAACGTATGGATCCAAGACAATACCCATTCCTGACGTGAAATTTTCGTTTAATTGCCGTTCATGCGTTATTTGTTTCTTTTTCATTCACTTTTTTGCCAACGAAACATCCGGCTTCTGTGTATTTTCAACGCCAAGAATCCAGACCGTCTCGACGCGACGATTTCTCGTTCGTTTATTATATCCTGTTACTATATCCCCCCCCCTCCCACAAAGGCGAATGAATTCTTGTGCTATTCGCCACTTTGTGTACTTTAAATACTCGTGTAAATCTGTGCGAATATTCATCGCGTATAAACGCATAAACTTTGGGGGAACAAGAACGGAATGAAAAGAAAAAGAGGGGAGAAGACCCGAAGAGAGGGAAGAATACGAGACGGTATGCAGAATTCGTGCCCAAGACGTGAAGCGATCGAAGGCTTTAAATAATTCACAATTTCCAGGCTTTCCGCCTGTTGCCCGTCTAGCCGGCTACCGAACGCGAAACAAAGAATTCACGGCTCAGTTATTGATTCCGCATCCTCCGAACGTTCGCCTCGACCAAAATTCCGCGTTTTTCTACCTAACAAAAATATTCAACAAAAAAACTGCCTTTCCTTTGTCAAATTGGAAATTATTGCAGTCCGTAGTGTGGACCATCAGCGCACAAACCACGCTCCGGGTCAAATTGACCCATTCTTGATGCATGGGCCGAATTGGATCGTTTGATTTCATTTGGAACTTGAAAGGTGCGATAAATGAAAAACTAAAAATCGCGTCGTAACTCATCTCCCTCATATAGACTAGACTAACTGGGACACTCTCGCTTTACAAATTCAGCGTGTCTCTAATATGCAGCTGCATGGGGTTTCTCTCGAAAAATGTGCACAGCGTGTATTCTGTCTGTACAATAACGATATTATAAATCGTTTTGTCACAAAGTGGGTCACCAACGTCATATTTGTATAAATCCTCATAAGTCGACAATTATAAATAAAAAAAACAAAAGTCCCTAATAAATTGACAACGAGAATAATGAAAGAAAATGAAGAAATTCAAGCTTCACGTAATTGGAGTGCAACGAGCATCGTTTTCAACTCGGAAAATCGAAAATTTCGCAAAAATTCTCAACAGTATCGATCGCCCAGCAATTTACTTGGCAAAAAAATGTGAAAGAATATGAGGAAACAAGCGAGACGAAATTTCATCGCATTCCCAAGTGTCGAACACCATTATGGGAATGAATGTTTCGTGGTCATCGGTTGACTCGTTCGTTGCACTAATGGATGACCAGTAGCTGTGTACGAGCCTGCACAAACGATGACGTACTATTTTATGTAGCTCGAGCCTGGCACGCGCCGATCGAATAACGAGACAGCCACGATGATAGTAATAGATATATATATATATATACGTATCCATGGCACAATATAAATAGACAGACGTGTTGGCTGACAAGAATAGAGAAGGCTGGTTGAGGAGAGAAAAGGGAAAGTATAGAGTGTAGGATGACACATGAGGGAAATGGTGGCACGTGCCAGAGTTGCAATTGCATTAACCACAAAAGATGCAAACAGATGTGTATTTAGTATTGTTGTAAAATGGTGGCTCGTTGAGAGGAGTTTGTCGTTGATGAGATGACAATGACGATACTTTGAGCGACGGAATCGCAAGCATATGATGATTGACGAAAATGTCAGCACGTACGTCTACACTTATGGGAGAGTGAAATAAGTTAAACGAAGTAGCCAATAAGATAGAACCGTTGACGATGAAAATATGTATGTCTGTGTGTATAGAGTCGGTCTTCCTGAATCAATGAATGAATGAAACGGCGGCGAGAATGAATCGAGAGAGGACGAGAGAGGAACGGAACGAGTCCCAGGAGTATAGCGTGCACGAGTTCAATTCGTATGTATACACACATATACGGTTATGTATACATTGGTACATAAATATATATAAAAGTAATCTCAAGTGTATGTAACATTCGTACAAGACGCGTAACTCGTATAACGTGCCAGCAACTCGATATCGGGCTTGATTCCCGTTATACAATATATTGTATATGTACACATAAACGTATGAGTGAGAAGGGCACAGAAAGCTGAGGACAAGAATTGCGTGTTCGCACGTTCGTGCGATGCGCATATTTTTTCATTCCTTTGGTATGTTTCCCCTTTGACTAGGATCGAGTGAGTCTCTCAGAGGTAAAAGGGCGTAAGTGAGGCTAGTGAGTTTGTGGAGAATAATTGTGCAGGATATATTTTGATAACGAAGGCAAGAGTTGGATGGATATTGAGAGAGGAAAACAAAAGTATTGCAGGTTTATAAATGATGGAGGGGCATGAAGGAACTGGTGTGTCAATCAATCGGTCATCCGTGTAGACGAGGATCGTTCAAATCTTTCATTAATCTCTTGGCGTTTGCGTCTCCTCCATCAATGACTCTTCCCAGCGAGAGATCACATCCCATGGAGGAGTGTCTCGTTCAGCAGGATGTTTTTTTTTCTTCAACCTGCTTAAGGCAGGACAAGGAGCATCTAATTGAACTTTCCCTCTCTCTCTCTCTCTCTCTCTCTCTTGGATGATTTTTTTCATTTGTTTTTCTATACAAGCCTCTGTGGCGGGATGAACGACAAAAAGGAGACAAGAAAGTGTCCTGGGGCTTTGAAAAATGAAGAGGCTCAGCATCCTCTCAGCGGGTTTATCACTTGGCTAGTTTAACGTAGTTTAACGTATGCGGTCGCAAGCATTCTCAATAGATCGAGCTCGAAGCAGGCCTCTCCTTGCCTCTCCTCATGTTTTTTTTTCATGTTTATTTTCATATTTTCATTTCCTCGTCTCTCTCGCACAATAGCAATGCAAAAAGGATGCAGGCTGCATGCGCAGCAAAGAATCGAGACGGTCCAACACACCTCTCGTTTCAGGATCCTGTATTGTGGTCCATGGGTGTAGAATCAAAGGAGAAAGAAGGATAAAAGAGGAAAGGGAAAAGAGGGAGAGACCCCGTGACGCCGTCTTGTGGCTGCGCAGGTAGATTTATGGCGAGGGGAAAAGCCCAGGGAGAAGAAGAGTGAGAGCATCACAAGTAGAAGAGAAGCAGATGAAGCAGAAGAAGCCGAGAAGCAGTACAGACGAGAGAATCGTGTATAAAGTCAGGCTGTTTGTGTCGCAGGTCAGCCGCGGTTCACGGTCAAGCGCGGGGGAGAAAGAGAGAGAGAGAGAAAAAGAAAGAGAATGAAACCACAACGCCACCACAAATGCCGTCGCGACGCCGCCGCATACGTATACGCGAATTTATATACCGGCGGTCCCCAAAATCGTACCCTAAATCCACACAATCGATCGAACATAAAAATCTCAACCAATAACTCCCTCAGGACTTTTCTCTCCGAGGGAGCGTTAATAAAATATCGGGATTATTATCAGAAACGCTGAACTGAACCGGGGGGCTGATAAAGACTGATGAGCTATCCTCTGCATCCAGCAAGAGGAGCTGCGCTCTCTTTCCGCCCTCGTTCTCCTTTTGCCACGCCGAATCGACTGCGTGCGACCAACGAACGAATAATGCTCGAGGCTTACGATTTATAAAATAAGAACGGGAGGCTTGTACCGAAGTCGAGCAACCACCGGCGTAATAAAATCTGGCGCGTCTTGCTGGCCGGTACCAGAAAGAAAAGCCCGCCTAACCATGGAGCGAGCTACCTCGATACAGTATTTTATCTTCATCGAATGTTGATACTGAAAAAGTCGTATTCCCCTCGTCCTTTTACAGGATTAAATGACGTGCCGTAACGCCCCTTTGAATTTTAATCGCTCCGTTTATACGTACACGTCCTCCGTTATCGCGGTGCATCGAACTTTTTCTCTTCAAACTACCGCGCGCACCACCACCAGCGAGGGAGGAGAGATGAAGCAACTGAGATGTTTTGTGTGTGCGAGGACTTGTGTGCTCGTCGCGACGCCAGGTCGCACCCTCTTTTACTTGCCAGCCCTCGAAGCCGATCCTCGGGAGCTTTTCATTTTGGTAATAGCTCTCGTGGCGTGCCTTACGGATATTAGCTTAGCAGCCAACAATAGAAATTCTCGAGACTCCGCTGTACATATCGAACCATATGTACCGACGTATACACTTCGATGGTGTACTTATGTCGTGACCAATTCGATTATATAGATCCTGGGAAATGGCCGAGCCAGTGGGATCCCAATAGGAAGTTGTAAAGGGGATTTCAACACGTCGCGAAATTTCACTCGCGATATATCCCCCGATAAACCGCACGGAGAGAAAATTTTGTGTTGCGACAGCGTACGCCACCCTACTGCTACTAATTTTCTTTGTTAATATAGTGACAACAAATTTTTTTGCTGCTGCAACAAAAGTTTCATGTCAAATGTCATTTGTCGCAGGAGCAAAGAACTGTTGCTCCCATAGCATGCACACAAATGTTCCTCGAAAACAAAAGTAAAAATCTAATCTCACTGTTAATTCTTGTCATTATTATATTACAATTATTACAATTTATTACATTGTCTGCTCGCGTACTCAAATTCACTTGTCACCGTAGCAAAAATTTTGCTCCAGCGGCACGGCATTTGCTACTCCGACAAATCTGTCGTCGCATTTTTCGTTCTTGTAGCAAACATTATTTTGCTACTATGAGGAAAATTATGCTACGGGTCGTTAAGGCTTTGCTGTTGTAACTAAAAGACGATTAGCAAAGGATCTTTTGCTGTTACAACATGCCCATTTCTCTCCGTAAGGATGGATTAAAAAGTCGCGGAGGCTTTGCCGTCATCGTTCGTAAACTAGACTCGCGATCTTGGAGAAAAATGTCAAATGGTTCGACCGCACAGGGCTTGAGAATAAACTGCCTCGGAGATTATTCCTAATTATGCTTGCTTTGATAAATCGATTAATTGAGGATCTTGGATGCTCGACGAGATCGCATACTGGGCCAGAAAGATCCACATGGCTAACTCATTTATACTTTTTTGTATTTATCGTTTTTTCTCTTCGCTTCACATACTTCATTGAATCTCTCGTGCTCTCTCTTTTCCTCAGACTTTCCGAGCGTATGAATTTTTGTGCGCGGCATTACTCGCAGACCCGGGGGTAAAATTATCCGTCCAATTATCCAATTACCGCGTTCGCATTAGCGTTCGCGTTGCACTCTAATAATTGCAAAGCGCGCCTTTTGCGATACATCGCGGTCCAGTATGGGCGCCAAGCTCGAGCTCCTCTTTATTTTTCGCGGACGCGCAACGACGACCTTCGCGGTACAGCTGCTTACAATGTACGCTACATCCAACCATCACAAATATATTTATATACAAAATCGCTTCCAATTTATATTTATATATATGCTTTGCATATCTAGAAGCCAAAGGATATACGAGCAACTGTGCAGAACACGACGATCTACGTGTGCGGGCGGAAAATAATTATAGCTTTCTATTAGATCTGCCTCAAAAATCGTTTCTACATATTTATATTATTTCCTACAACCATATATTTATTAACGACTGACGTCCGCTCCGAAATTTGATTTTCCAGCTATTTTTCAGATTTTTTATTAACAATAAATGGTAATTCGTGAATTTCTCGATTTTTGCGTGCTTCGTGCCGAGATTCTGGAAAGCTGCAACAAGCAAACGGCTTTTGGCGAATAGAGAAACTCGATACCGGAGTCTGTTATCAATAATGACACGTTATTACGGTAAACGCGATGGAAACAAAGTTTTTTTTTTTTCATTCAGTAGGGAAAATAGTATTTTTCACGGAAATGAGTGTGAATAATAATTATACATTTATCGAAGGACTGATCGATTAATGAAATATGCTGATTGTATATTTGGTGGGATTTCTGATCGATTAATAGTGATGGATGATAATGTGGATTGGATATATCGAAAAACAGGTGGAAAGAGAACTTACCGGATGATTTCTGATCCCGAGCCGCACCTTTGAGTATTTCTTCATCAGTACTCGCCACAGGACGTAAGCCATCTCGTTTTGCTATTCTCGCACGCACGACGCGCCCCCTCGTATCATTTGCTATGTAAAAACCAATTTTTGTTCCGAGTTTATTTCCTTTTATTTGATTCGCTTTGCACACGATATCGCAAAACGGGGTTGCTCGATATATAATAATTAATATCGCGCACGAAACTTCCTCACTCAATGGTCGGAACACTTACGAACACTTGTCAATATCTCTCCGCATATATATTCATATATCTACTAATAAACGTGCACTTATAGGTTCGCGTGTACCGGTTCACACTCATCCATATTTGCACGCGCGTCTTCACTTCCGGCTGGCGTTTTCTCTCACATCTACATATCACTTTTCTTCCTCACTTCATTCGATCTTTAAATATCAATATAAATAACGCATACATATATTTTAGTAAACGTTATCACTTTTTTTCTAACCGCGATCTCTCCGAGCCAGTTTGTTTCTCTGAGTTTGTTTTTCACTGTTTTTAGAACTGCGGAATTGTTCGATTTCCAATTGAGAATCGAGGCCTGGCACCTCCGAAGAGACAGGAATAACGTAAATGTCAGTCGAACGCTGAATCAGAGCCCACCCCGAAACAGTCACGTGAATTTGCTCATTTCGATTGTCTCTTTTTTTTCATTCCGACAGAGAAATGAATTCTTGGGCATTCAATTTTCTTTTTTCTTTTTTTTCTTACGATTTTGAAGGGTCTGGCTGTGAGAGTAGGGGCGCGACGAAGAATGCAACAGTGTTATCCTCTCGACAGGGCGAACACGTCAGCGAGCGGACTTTTAGTATCGAGAATTCATCACGTAACGTGCCACGATGAATTTTAATATGCGAGCAAAGGCTTATGAGTATGCGTGTTCAGTTTTGCACCGGTGTACAAGATTGCACGTGAAATCGTCTTAATCGATAATAATCGCTCGATCGGATCGAATCACCGTCTTTCAGAGGAGGCTGGAAGTTGTCGATTAAGACTCTGAATCACGGGGTAGACGATTCAACGAGATCGCACAGGGTTGACGTTTACTTTCTATTGAACTCCGTGACCTCGTGATGCTTGAGTCAATTTTTCTAATTATTACGGTCAAATATTAATTGTTTGCGCGATCGATTGAACGTGAAACATTTTTTATATAAAAATAATCTCAGCGTTAATCCATTTTTCTCGTTAAAGGAAACAACACTCGACGGAATGACATCTCCGATGGAAAAAACTAAATGTAAGCATGAAAACAATTCCGTCTCATTCTTTTTCGCGAGATAAACTTTGCCGCGGGCTTTTTAATCGAGCGACATCTCGAGATGAATAATTAATAGGAGGTTTTTCTTCTGTCTTTTGTCCTCTTTGTTTGACGGGTCAAAGGTCACGGTCCATTCGCGGTCTCGTCTATCCAGCGTTCGGATCACCGCGCGCTTTTATCGTTGATCCACAGGTGGACCCGCCATTTTCAACTTTAGACTGCATTTTTTTTCGTTCCTTTGATCTCAAACTATTTGTAATTATTATCGCCAAGATTGAGACTTTGTTCGGGAACGAGAGTTCAAGTTCGCAGAGAAAAAAAACTTAATGATCGTCTAGAAGATTCTCGCGCGCGCGCGTGCGGTAAATGATGCGGCGTGAGTCACTCGTAATAATGAGAATCGCGTCCACAATGTTCTCGTTTAAATCGTTGAACTAATCGATGACAATGTTAAATCCACATAATCGAATTTTCACACTTTATTCACTTAATATCCAGCAATCATGCTCCGGAATTTCCATCTTCCCGATCCGGTCGAAGCTCCGAAATTTACACAACAAAAAAATGAAATTTTTTCGTTATACGATCGAAAGCGAGATTGAAATTACGTAAAGACGTTAAGTTCGGCGTGAATGAAATGGAAGAGCGGCGCACAACATCCGACGTCGTTCGCTGCCGGGAAATAACTGACAGCACACACGCAAGAACGCAACCGGCCAAGCACCGGCGCCGCGACGCTCACAACTGTGCTCCTTCGCCACCAGTTCGCTTTTGTAAAAGGCTCCGCTCATATTCGCAACAAGCGTGTTTTATCAAATACATTTTTTCTTCTTCACAATACAAATTCTTTCGTATTTCTTTGTCTCATTTTTGCAAATATGTTCTCGATTATCACTATCGAATTTATCATCGCCAATAAACATTCGTCCAGAGAACAATAGCAATGAGAAAACCCGAGATGCATTTTATTCCATTTTTTTTTTCCTTCATAATTGTATTGAATCAATTGAAAGAATTTTTTACATTCGAGGAAAAGCGGAGGTTGAAACACACGACACGAACATTTTTTCTTTATGTCGAATCAGTATTCCAGAATTACTAGCTTTGCAAGTTGCTTATCGATCCAACCAAAATTCCAATTATCTAATCGTCAATTTTAAAATAGTTCCCTTAAAATAAATTTCCATGGCGAGTTTGCTTCATTATAGATTTTAAAAAAATGAAATAGTGGAGAGAAAGTCAAAACAAACGTCCGGGATTATCGTCAATTCCTTTTTTCGAATCACTATTCCAGGATCACGATGAAAATTCATGAAAATATGAACAACGTTGCTTTTCAATCCGTCCAGAATTCCTATTATCTAAGCGTCAATAAAAAAAATTCCTTTCAATTAATTTCTATATCGAGTTTCCTTCCTTTTGGGTTAAAAAATTAATATTTCGTGGAGAAAATTAAACGAGGGTCCAAGATTTTTGTCAATTCGAGTCCTTCTTGTCTTTGACTAAATGATTTATGGAGAATGAAGTTGAAGATAAAAGTGACTGAATGGCGCAGCATCCCAGAGTATTCTTTTGTTCGTCTCGACTCGAATTTTGTATTTTCTGTTTGAGAATCTAGCCAGGGTGATGGTTAAGAGGAAAAGTTTTTTATTGCCTCACACTCCGTTTAGTGAATTGACTATTGAAATAAAAGTGTGCTCGAGGAGAGAAAAAAGAAGTTGTTTCGGAAGATAGTCCTGAGTCATCGATAGACCCGGAGAGAATATCATCTTCACAGTATTTTTTATATATGAAAAAAAATATATGTATATATTTTTTCTATCATCTGTAATACATCTCGGTATTATGTAGCCTGTAGAATAGACACTACCGTGCATGAATAAATACACAAACCGTAGGCCACGTTTCGTCAGTGGAGACAATGGTTTCCTCTCGGTTAGCTTCTGTAGCTGATTCCCGAAGGTTCACGTGACTGGCACACGTGAGGACCCTCGAAATGAAAAAAGGTTCCATTTGCCCACTCTTCATTCACGTGAGCATCGTTTGGGTCCTTTTTTTTTGGTGGGAGGGACATCGCAGCGACAGGACGGTGTTGGAGAAGTGAGAGATCGACTTCCGGTTCGTGATGGAACGTCCTATCGTGGCTTACACCAACAAAACTGTGTCTC
>JAPYYS010001722.1:0-37829 GCA_030522525.1 Campopleginae sp. 14b
AAGCGATGTACTAAATTTTGTTTTTTTTTGATATTATGTTTTTTTTTTATTTTTTGTTTGTAATGTTTTCTTTTTTTTTTCCTTTTTTTTTTTTTTTTTTTTTTTTTTTTTTTTTTTTTTTTTTTTTTTTTTAATATGAACAAAAAGGACATTGAAAAAAAAGTTATCGTTAGATCTCAACGCCAAAAACGTTTAGTATCTCGATCGAATGGAACAGAGGAAGTAGAAATTTATTCAAATTATTGAAAAAAAATTCAAATAGAAAGAAAGGATTATTGAAAAAAAGAAAATCGTGTTTTGAGTGAAACGCAGAACTGCACGATGCTGAAGTTTGCAACGTTGGAATGCAACGAAATTCTGTTTCTTCCTGGATCAGATCTCGCGATTATCATCCAATATATAATGAAAACGATAAAACAATTATTTTCCGAGATCGAAAGAAAAAATCGATACGAAAAATGGCATAATTTTGAAAAATTCAACAAAAATTTAATAGAAAAACGTTTTTTTTCGTTGGAGCCCAACGTTGGGAACTTCAGCTTCATCAGAACTGCAGCGTAATCCTGGTTCATCATGAGCGATCAATCGGGATGGAGAAGGTTGTTAGACACTATATCGATAGGAATAAGGGTCATCGCCCGGTGACACTTTCGTTTTTCAGTACAAAATGTCGGAGCTTTTTTGTATTCTGTAATTTTTTTTCAACAGAATCCATACATTCGCTACAAGAGGTGCAAATGACTGGTTGGTTGATGTGTAGGAGAATGCACGCGTATCGGTTCGTTGGCTGCATTGAAACAAGTTGCCGGATCAGTGAGCTTTGCACGGGATAAAGAAAAAACTGCAACACACAATGTATAGAGAGGCTGTGGTACGTGGTACCCGGCCGGTTAAAGTATATGTGCATGAATATATGAAATAGATGGAATTTTCCTATGTGCATAGATTTGTAATGTATGTGTAGTCGTTGGGGTTTGAAGTGATGGTGGAAACGAGAGAGCCTCACTGTCGGAGTAATATGCGCGTTTTATGGATTGTGCATCGCCCGACTTATTGCCTTTTCCCTTTGTAAGTTCGACACCCGAGTTTCATACGCGCGTGCTTTTTTGTTTCGACCGCAAGTGCGTGAACCGAGTTGCTCTCGATACAGGCAACAAAAAATTGAAATAAAGTTAAATTTCGATTATAATCAGATTAAAATTAGGTCCAATGAAAATAAATTAACTATTATTTTGATAATAAATTTCAATTACATTGAAATTATATTAAAAATGAGGTTCAATCCATTATTACATGAATTTGAATAAAAAACTTGAATTATAATGAAATGAAAAATAAGTGAAATTTGTATATTTTAAAAATGATGATATTCAGTGATTTTTCTTGCCTGAGACGAGCAACGAGTGCATAACGTGCAGCTGAAACTGATGGACATAGGGAAAACGATTGGAATTGTGTGTAAAAAGTGAAGGAGGCGCCACCAAGGAGAAACGAAATTTTGAAAAGATGTCAAGTTAGATAACGTGCCAAGTGGAATATGACAATTGAAAGGTATGCCAGGGAGAAGCCGTTTGCAAGCGAAACCAAATCATAATAAATGGAAAGTTTGTCTCGTGGCTAATCAAACTCCGAAGGTGGATATAACAAACGTAAACGGACTGTGGAATGGAGGAAAATGAGATGCATAGAGTCAAAGTGTCTCTCGCGCGGAAACTTGCTGATTATACGCCCCGAGCCAAGGCGACTTGTGCCTGCTCATAGTTGTAGAAGACAACGATCCAGAGAAACAGAGAAAGAGAGAGAGAGAGAAAGTAGATGAAGCCTCAAATTCAGCGGTGAAGTCGGTAATTCGGGTTGGTTACACCGGATGACAGAGTTTCTGTGGTTATCTGACGCCCCCCCCCCATGCCCATATATATATACGTTTCCCAATGCATAGATAGAACAACACACAGAGTTGTATCAGTCTCTTGGTTTCCCTTCGTGAGCGCTTTCGAGACATTGGCAAATTATCTGGCTTCGAAATAATCGGTCTAACGAGAGGGACGAATCTAACAACGTATATGTATATCTCAGGACGCGACCATGTACTCTCCTGTTCGTGAGACGTATGTCGTAGAAGCAGAGAATTTGCAGTCGAAGGGGCAAAGGCCCTAGGAAGACTCTCCGGACCAAAGGATAATTTCATCTCGTCCCTTTACCCGAACCAAGTGATAAAACTTTGAATGTTGAAAGATAAATTCTAGATATTATTATGGAGGTATGTCAAAACGAAAAGTCTCTAACGGGAGCAATCAGCTTGATGAAAATGATTCAAACTTTTTTGCTCACGTGGAGGTGATCAATTTTTGTTTTCGTTTAAATAGAAATAATTTTGTTGAACACGGAAAATTGGATATTATTTTTCGTTTACTTCGAAAATTTTCGTAATCAACGGAAAATCCATATTTTAGCATTTACTTATAATACTTAGTAAAGTTTGTGAAAGCCGTATAGGAAGATCTAGCAAAATGGATAGGTGAGGGTTTCTCATATTACCGATAAAATGTAAAATAAAGTTTGGGAAAAAAGTTGTTATCAGAAAATTCTACTTTCGCGTACTATCGTGATATCTCTGTTCCCTTTGCCATAAATTCACCAATTCGTATATTTGCGAATAAATTCGATCTCTCTTGGTTCCCTAAACTCGAGGGGGGTTTTCTATATATCTCGCTTATCTTTCGAGCGAACGCACTTTTGAGAGTCGTCGAGGAGGAGGAGGAGGAGGAGGAGGAGGAGGAGGAGTGAGGGTTAAGTTTGGTGGAGAAGAGAACCCTCGGCTGCTGTTGTACTAGCCTGGCAGTTTCTCGGGGAAGAGAAAATTTCAGCAGGAGACTTCCGTGTCCCTTCTTCGGCTTCCAAGTAACGACGTTCATATATTTTCTCTTTCTTTTCGCAATCGTTCAGTAATACAGTTGTAATATGCTTGAAAGGGTTTGCCTAATTCTCAAGAAGCCTGTCCGGTAGAATTCTCAAGCCGGTATCGACAACTCACAAATATCAACGTCGTCAACGTCGCCGTTGCATCCGCCACGCACAGCCAGCTAAATTAAGAGTTCGAGAGACTTAAGCTGTTCTTTCTCATTCAGAGGAAGCAGCAGCAGTGACTCATTCAGTCAGACGCGCTAATTTTCTGCTGAAAAAATATTCCGAGACTGTTCTATAAATTCACCAACACTGCTTGTCACAATTAAAACTCAATCCTCATTCATCCAAGATATCTCCTTCAATACGCCTTGTCTCACATCCAGATGATGTTAAAATTCTCATTAAATACTTAGTAAAGCGAACGATTGATCGCAATTACATTCTAATTCACTGAATAAGAAAACTTATTGGAAAATATGGATATTTAGTTCAATACCCGTTCGAGTAAATGTGTGTGTGTGTTTTTTTTTGTTTAATCCTAAAAATTGTGTAATTGCAGCAAGGAATATTCTAAAAAGTCCCTTCGAAAGCAAATTTTCCTCGTTCCAATCGTAAATATCGCTTACAATTTCGTTAAAAACCGAAAATAGTGCCGAGATACCGAACAAAAATGTAATTATCCAAAAAATGATTTATTTTACCGTGTTCAACAAAATATCGACGTTTATCAACAACATTTTATTTCCAGTCTTTTGTAAAGCGATCAATTCATAAGATGACGTTACAATAAATTCGACAGTTTGATTCGTTATATCGCGATAATCGATTGAAAGTGAAAGTTCAAAGTGGAGTTGGGCCGCGATGCAATCTATTTCTCGTTTAAAATCGGAAATGAAAAAGTTTCGGAACGAGGAAACGAGCACAAGTTACTATTATTGAAAAAACCGTAGGCAATTTAAAAAAATATCGAACGTAAGGGGTTTCTGTGCTGCAATGATATAAATAACATAGTGAAAGTCGGACACACGTTTTTCCACCATCGATTTCTTGGGTCGGGTAGTATAACTTCGGTTGCGCTTCGTTTTCCTTTGTACTATAAAGTACGGAGACGTGTGTGTGTGCGCTTGTAACTTAATCCGGTGGTTGGTGTAGCGCGCATAATAGCTCTCGAATAATCGAATTTTCGCTTGGCGTTTACAAGAAGAGAGTTATATTTATTTTCCACAAAAGTTGTTTAGCCTTCTCGGAATTCAAGAACCTCGTGTTAAAAGGTTTTTCGTATGCTAGAATAAACGACGAAATAATTGGGTACGCGCAATATTGTCTTATCTTCTCCACTGAAAACAAAATTTCGTCGAAAGTTTTTTTTTAATAATCCCGAAAATTGTCTAATTGCGGCAACAAAAATATTGAAAAAAATCTTTTTAGAAGTAAATTTTTGTCGTTGCAATCGTAAATTTCGCTGACAATTCCTTTAGAAATCAAATGTTGTACGAAAATGATGAAAAGTTTGAAATAATCGGTAAAATATTAAGTTTACCGCGCTCAACAAAATGTTGACGATTTTTAATAAAATTATATTTCCCCAGATTGGAAAAAAAGTGAAGATTGAAAAAATAGTGGAAAATGCGAAAACGCGATTATTTCGAAATGCTGTTGGTGGAATGTTTGCAGATGAAACGGGAAGAGTGGTGCAAAAAAAACATACACAAATATTGGCAGTCACAAGATTTCATTTCCTCCGTAAAACACACAGACGCACATTATCTTGAGGCGGTACATTT
This sequence comes from Campopleginae sp. 14b, assembly GCA_030522525.1. Classification (NCBI taxonomy): domain Eukaryota; kingdom Metazoa; phylum Arthropoda; class Insecta; order Hymenoptera; family Ichneumonidae; species Campopleginae sp. 14b. Next base: position 4,692 of record JAPYYS010001722.1, read on the forward strand.
TCGCAGCATCGAGTTTCGTTGGACGTCCCTGCGTCTCAACGTGGATGAGAACGTGTAAATAATGAAAAAGCAGCAAGGTCCGCAGACGTGTCATCAAAAATGTAGACAAATGAAAAAAAATAAAAATTATTTTTCAATGTGCTCGATAATTATCAGCCGATAATGGAAATTTCAGTGATTCAACGTTTTTTTTATTTTGCACCGATCGAGCTCGTAAAATTGCAAGAAGAAGAAGAAGAAAAAGGGAGAGCGGAGATTGGCAAGCTCTTCGTGATCCGGTGTCTGTTATTGCGTGGACGATTAATCACGCAATTAAGAGAGAAATCTCGTTAGCGAAACGGATTAACATTGTTCGGTTAAGCCGAGGAGGGGGAGGGAGGAGCGCAGATTATAGCAGAGGAAAAATTCCCGAGTTATCTGGCAATTCCCATAAGATGCATAGTCTCGTACGAGTTGTTAACTTTTCACCAGCATCCTCACTTTTCACGTAAATAACACAAGTTACGAGACAAGCATACAGAACCTCCAGATCCACGTCATAAAGTAACATGCGATTTATTCCTGACAATATTAAATCTCGATTTTCACCTTGCTGTGACAATAATATTTAATCAATAAAATCTCAGCTTGAAAATAAATGCAGCAATTCAACTGAAATGTTCGACCGGATATACGAATAAGTACGAAAAAATATGAAGCTAAAGTTTACAACGTTGGAATCAAACGAATATTTATTCTTCCTCGAAATATTTCGATCTGATCAACTTTTTGGCTGGCAAAAATCGATCCATTTATGTACGAAATTACCAATGCAAGTATCTTTTTCCTGGTTCTCTGTAGGCTTTTCAAAAATGAGCCTGAAGTTTGCATCGACCCAATGCCACGAAATAAAAAATAAAAAAAATGATTCTGTTTTATTCAACGAATTCATTCGTGGGGTCCGAAAAAGGAAAGAGCCAAATTAAGAAAAGAAAATACGAAAAAAAATTGATGAATAATTTTCGTTTGTTTTTGTTTTTTTTTTTTTTCATTTCGTGGCATTGCGTCGATGCAAACTTCAGGCTCATTTTGAAAATTCGACTGAATCTTTACACATCAAAGTCTCCTACGGTGGGAAATTTCATCAAATTCTGAATTATATCTTAACCGCGTAGACTATATTTTGTTCGTCGACTATTGAAATGAGAGTCTCAATTTTTCCTTCGTAATAATGATAGTGATGGCGATTAAAGAGATTCGATGAATAGCTGCGCTTGATTTCGACGAAAAATTGTAATTTTTTAATTCTGATGAAAATATTATTTCCGTAATTAGCCAGCTCCGTTATATTCGCATGAAGTAGTGTTGATTACATTGAACAATATAATAATGGGAGGGAAGATCGTTATGAAGGCTCGGGGTGACATGCGTCGAGTGAATTAAGTTTTTATTCCGTGCCAGGGTAATATTGGGTTACGAGGTCATGTCTGTATAGACACGATAACGAGCGAATCCCTGTGTAATCCCCAGGTTAAAAATGCGGACGGTAGGTCGAAAAGTTTATATTCAGAATGCGAGGACAAGCGAGTCGTGAATGATTTTTTTTTTTTTTTTTTTCAACTCCAAAATTATGGTCGATGTGACAAGGAGAAGAGAAAAAAGGAGGAAAAATAAAGAATTTATGTGCCACCTGCCAATTGTTCGTGTCCGATGTTTTCGAGGAAATTACAGGAAATGCTACTTCGGCAATCTCCCAAAACAGGCGAAACCCAGCATAAATGAAAGGAGAAAGAAAAAAACGTTGAATAAATCGAAGTGAAATAGATGAAAAGTAGTAGTTGCGTCAGCAAGCGCGAATGAGACATGATCGCGTTTGTTTGTCAAGCTCGGTTAAAGGTTTATATAAGATTGGAACTTCGTTTCGATGCCAAAAGGGAAATAACACGTTTATTTGGGAGTAAAGCTCGTTCGAGCGTAAAATATCGATCATCGGCTGAGTGAGCATGATTTCACGAGTGACTCAATACATTTTTTCACTAGCACAAAACTAAGGTAAACGCAAAATAATTACAGCCCAAACATGCTAAACGTTCTACGAGAAACAAAATAATCGTTCGAGCCTTAAACATCGAAAATTCGAAATTTCCCATAAAAAAATGAATTATTTCTCATTCTCTCATTAACTCACACTCATGATTAATGATTCATCATCTTAAATAGTGCTCCATCACGATTCTATCTCGCACTTCGTTATTCACCAGCACTGTATACTGAATTGTGAAGCGAACAAAGGCCAAAGCGATCGTCCAAAACCTCACAGACTCGAGGACATTCAAGTTTGGATCGTTGGAATGTAACGAAATTTTATTTTTTCTGTGGCGATGCTCATTCTCCGAATGCGGAATGTGATTATGACGATAAATCGGTACATTATCGCGACGCAAAAAGTATACAAAAGCTCAAAAAATAACGATCATTTTAAAAATTTAACAAATCATCGATAAAAACGCTGCAAATTTCAGCTTCATGGTAATGGATCGAGTATAAATTTCCATGAGCCTGAAGTTTGCATGGACGCAATGCCACGAAATGAAAAAAAAAAAATCAAAATAAACAATGATTTGTCGCTTTTTAATTTTTATTTTATTTTTAATTATTTTTCATTTTCCATTTTGATTTATTTTAATTTTTTTATTTTATATATATTTTTTTTATTCATTTCGTGGCACTGGGTCGATGCAAACTTCAGGCTCATAAATTTCCAATGATCCAGCCATTATAAAAACGTCCGATTTAGTAATGCCATTACCCAAGGATTTGCGCGTAATAGATAATAAATGTGCATTGTATGAATCCCGCCCACCAAGACCCGCAACAAAGAGCTCAGAGACTTTCTATCCCGCTAAATTGTAATGCACATGCATGCATCCTCGTCGACTACAATATTGCTCATCAAAATATATCCGCAAAGGTGAGTCGAGTAAGTATATTTAAAAATAGATAGAGCTACACGTTTTACGTGCAGATAAATACAAGTGGAGGTGGAGAAGATGGTCAGCTCGATAATATTGATCGAGGGCTGTGTACGAAGATTATTAAATTAACGTGCTACTTGTAATTTTTTCACATATAATCAAGTTTTTGATTAACGCCTGTGGCGTTTTCCCCAAACAAACGAATCAGCTGAGCAAGGAAAGAGACAGATAATTTTTTGCATATCCGGATGCGTGCGAAGGGTCGATATTAGTTTACCGTTTGTTGCTTCATAATTATACGACGTAATTATTGCATTTTTATCAAGCAGAACTCTCGCTGCGAATTCTTTCTGCGGTCTCTACGATCCAAGACTTTTTCCAGTACATTGTATTATTTCAAAATATACAAAGCATATACCGTAAGGGTTTTCGCTTCCTCGTTTCTTATATAGCGTGATGGGATTATTCCATGGATACGAGGCTCTACATTTCCTTGACGGTATCTACGAGATTCCATTTAAGGTTTCCCGTCATGAGCCTGAAGTTTGCATCGACGCAATACCACGAAATGAAAGAAAAAAAAAAAATTATTTGTTACTTTTTTTTCCAATTTTCTTTTCTTAATTTGGCTCTTTCCTTTTTTGGACGAATGAATTCGTTAAATAAAACAGTGACGGATCATTTTTTAAATTTTTTATTTCGTCGATGAAAACTTCAGGCTCATTTTCCCGTCAGCTGACAATTGCTCGTAATTATTTTCTCATTAGCTCGTGTTAGACGTGCGTTCAACCGAGCAGCTAAAAGAATTCTTAAAAAATTCCATTTTTTGATTAAAAAAAAATTATTTTTAGAAAATTCAAAAGAAAAAGATTTCTACAAATCACGTCAATAATCGAAATTTCTTTTTTGTTCTAAAAATCGCAGCGAAAAAAAACAACATAATCGCGAATCCATCGATCCCCACGCCCTGGAAAATTGCATAAAACATCGGTCAATCGATTCGCAATTACTCGATTGTTTCGAACGGCCGAAGCAACAAGGTTACTGCACAAAAACAACAAGAAAAAAGGTAAACCAACTGGCGTCCTTTTTTTCCTTGCAGCTGGCCCGAGTGTCCCTAAATTGGCTGTTCGAAAAGTATACGCAGCAGTGAAAGTAATGCAGCCTGTAATAAGGCTTCTGTGTGACACACGCGAGTGGATCTCCCCTTGGTCGAGGTGTACGCACAACCTGGCACGCTTATTATTCAGTTACACCGCGCGTGGCCTACCACGTCGCGAAGGTGGATCTATACGCATTAAATATTGGGTGTCGATAATTAATTGAAAAAAACTTGTCCGGCCGGTCAAATTCCGTGGCACGGAAAAGAGTGACTACAGAAATATTATATAAAATTTTTTAAAAACTGAAAAAACACAAATATTAAGATTTAAAAAGATGAAAAACTGATTTGACATTTTGATTCACGAACATGATCCAGAGGGAGTCGCGTGTAATAATAAATGCTGGGAGTATGACGCATGCGTGATTCCTCGGTTTCGTAAAAACTGCTGTGGCATTCGGGTCTGAGCTCTTTACCTTCCTGATCTTATCTGAGCGTTTATTCGACTCGGTTACACAGGTGATTCACATGCTCGAAAAGCCTCGACATCATATATACGTATGAGCCTGAAGTTTGCATCGACGCATGCCACGAAATGAAAAATAAAATCAAAATAAAAAATTATTTTTCACTTTTTAATTTTTATTTTATTTTTAACATTCCATTTTAATCTTTTAATATTTAATTATTCTTAATTTCCCATTTTTATTTTTTTTATTTTATATATATATTTTTCTTTTCATTTCGTGGCACTGCGTCGATGCAAACTTGAGGCTCATGTATATATGAGCCTGAAGTTTGCATCGACGCGATGCCACGAAATAAAAAATAAAAAACGAAAAAAATGATTCGTCACTTTTTTATTTTACGAATTCATTCGTGGGGTTGAAAAAAGTAAAGAGGCAAATTAAGAAAATAAAATTCGAAAAAAAACGTGACGAATAATTTTCTTTATTTTTTTTTTTCATTTCGTGGCATTGGGTCGATGCAAACTTCAGGCTCATTATAAAACAATGGATTTCCTCGACCCAAAAAACACATAAGCTCCAAAAAGTTTGATGATTTTGAAAATTAAAAAAATCATCAATGAAAATAAATATTTTTCGTTGGCTAACGACGTTGCTCCATACAGTGGGAATGAAATTTTCTTCAATAAGGTAAACTAAATATTTTTTGGAGTATTTCAAAATGTTTCTTATTTTGGCAGAATATTTGGGTTCTAATGGAATTGTCAGCAAAATTCACGATTGGAACGACAAAAATTGGCTACCGCGGGGACTTGCTAGAATATTTTTTGCTGCAATCACAACACTTTTGGAATTATTGAAAAAAAAAAAAAAACGTTTAATCGAACGTACCCAAAGAAATCCTCGATCTTTTCCAACAACATTTTTTTTCCAGTGTAATGTTTACACGTGATTAGGATCTCAATGATCAGACCGCTTCGCGTTGCTTCAAAAATTGTAATAATTTTCCGAATTTTCTCTTACTTTCGTGTGTACGTGATAAACAAAAGAGGTATTAGGTGGAAATATGAAGCGAGGAGTATATCGTGGTCTGCCCCATGAATTGTCTAATACGCTTAATATTTATCGTTCCGTATCCTTTTTCCTTATTTATTTGTGAAACGAGGGTGTCTCCTGAGTTCAGGGTGAACCGGATGCGATGGTGGCGTGTGTGTGCGAGGCTCGGACTCGATAATTTGAGTTTATTTCTTGCCGACTAAGCTGTACGTGTATGAAATGGTCACACAATTTTACGTGCACGCGTTCGCTTCTCCTGATGCACATGCGGCGCCCATGGCCGCACGTGCGAAAAACTTTTTTCTTGAGATAAGCAGCTCCTAACGAAGTGCACACTTCACTTCGTTAATTATTCGCCAGTTACTTACGATTCGATGATCCTGGTTAGTTGCTCGGATAACACTCACAAAGGTTTTTTCTCGCGACCGTGTTTCTCGATGCGAGCGACCAGAATAATTGTAAGCCAATTACATTTTTTACAATGTGCTACGAATTGTTTTGTTTTGTTTTGTTTTTTTTTTTTTTTTTTTTAACATCTCTATAATTTTTTAACATGAAAACGAAATTTTGTTAATAAAGATGGATATTTTGTTCGATGCGTTGGAGTAAAAGTTTTTTTTTTTTCACTTATCCTAAAAATGGTGTTAGTGCAGCAAGAAATATATTCGAGAAAGCCTCCGTTAAAAACTCCATTATAAACTAAATGTATAGTGGAAAAATAACGAAAATTTTGGAATAACCGAAAAAATATTGAGTTTGCGGTATTTGAAAAAAGGACGACGATTTTTCACAATAATTTATTTCCAGTGCATTATTATGTTTAATAATTGCGTGGTTGGTGGTCCGCTTATTATTTTGTGATTACACGTTAAAGCTGCAGCGATAATGAAATTGTTTGTTTGATGGAATAATCTTGAGCGATTACCCTAAGGAAGTGGACTAGGGAGAGGAGGATTGCAAATTTATTTTCCACTCTTCATGAATACCGTAATGGATAAAGTAGTGGCAAAGCAGTAGAAGAGCATCTCACTGTGATATCTCTGACATGAACCACGAGAAAGCCTTGGAATAGGATATACCGAGCGAGAGTTGCATAGACGCCATAAAAAAGCCTAAACCGAAAGAAGCCCCGGAGGCAAATGAGAAAAGATGCCAGCCAGGTTTATAAAATGAATAAGAAAAAAGTATTATCTCGAAACGCTCGAGTGGAAACGCAGTAAGAGTTGAAACAATATTTATCCGAAGGAATGTTCGCAAGTAAATGTTCATTAGACTCAGAAATGGCACGATTTGTCGAAAGCGATTGTTTTGTTTTGTTTTGTTTTTTTTTTTTCTCAACATTGAGATCGCTACGAATTTTCCTAAATCTTACACAAAGAAATCGATTCGGTCTAATTATTTTTCCATTCCCGAGCATACACGGAGACAAGTTCTCACAGCGATCGATTGTGTGTGTGTGTGTTTTTTGTCATTGAGCAAAATACACAAGGAAAATGCATGGAGAAAGGCTCATGAATTTTGGTGCGCTCGCGCGTGCAACGCGTGATTAAAGAAGCAGATTGAATCGTTGACCGATAAATTAAAATTCGCCTTGTATTTCCTTATACGGTAATTCCGAAAGATTTTTACGTTTTTCTCTTGTCCAGCGAGCGCATTTATTTGCAGAATCAATTGAATTATATTTCGCGTCACCTTTCGGCAGCAATAAAAATACTCGCTGGCAAGCCTTGGGCATAAAATATATCCAATGAAAGTGTCATTATTCCCCGATGATGCGCAATTTTTTGTGAAAAAAAACAAAGAAAAACAATTTTTAGGCAAAGAAACGTTCGACTAAACTTTGTTTTTTCTCCATAATCCCAAAAATTGTGTCATTGCAGCAAAAAAAAATTCTGATAAGTATCTTCGGAAGTAAAATTTGTCGTTCGAATCGTAAATTCCGCTGACAATTCCGTTGAAAGCCGAATATAGTTAATCGTGTATTCAACAAAATTTCGACGATATTTGACAAAATTTTATTTCCACCGTATGGAAAAATGAAAATTAAGCGGACGAGAGAGCCGAGTGGCGGCTTCCACGCACGTTTATTCTTCGAAAAATTGTTCGAATTCGCCGATGAGACGAGGCTGCAGAGCGTAAATCGTCGTGGGCCGTTGATAATTTAATATATTTTTAAATTGGTCCCATCAAGCAAAAACTTGTTAATAAATAAAGAAAAACATTAAAGGGCGCAGCTACGCGTCGCTAATTGGTTAAAATTGTGAGTGAAACGAAAGAGTTGTAAAAAAACTTGGGCGAGGATGTTTCACGGGTGAAATTCAATGTAAACGAAAAAGTGTTTGCGCATTAAATATTGAGAAGAGGCAAAGGAGAGAGAGGTAGAAATTTATAGCGTCCGTAAGGTTTATGAGGAAGGAGAGACGGACTGCTGGAGCGATATGCGAGGACCTCACGTAAAAATACACTTTGGGGAAAAGAAACATGTCCTAGCAATGCCAACACATATATGTACATGGTTGTACACACACACACGAAAAAGACAGCAAACGAGGAGCAGGTTGGAGTTTGCACGCAAGCGCAATACACCCAGCAAAGCCCCCGTTATCCTCGACCCATTTGGCGTAAATGCCAAGAAAATATATCCCAGCAGTTGGTAATTCGAGTCGCGAGCACGAGATCTCTTTTTTGTCTGAGGCTCTGGCATTACAGCGGAATCTTGGTCTTTCGTTTTCTTCATTTTTTACAAAACGACAAGACGACCAAATAAAGTCTTTCATTTTCCATCACCAAAAAATGCAAATAAAATATGTTTCGGAATGTTGGAAACAGCGTCGACTCTTTATCTCATCCAAGTCATTACTTATCGCCTTATCAATGAATAATCCTCATTCCTGAAGCTCCGCTCACTGCTGCCTTACTCGAGAATCAATATATTTTTTCCATTCGTTCCATAATAGTTCTCTTTAAGAACGTTGCGTATGCAAAATTTTCTATGCGTATATAGAATTCCTTCAAATTTTCACCACATGAAGAATTTTCAAAGATTTAATGAACTTTGGCTCGCAAGATGAAGCTGAAGTTCGCAACGTTGGGCTCCAACGAAAAAAGCCTTTTCCTATTAACTTTTAGTTGAATTAAAAAAATTATCGCATTTTTCGTATCGATTTTGTCTTTGGATGTCGGAAAAAAAATCGTTTTATCGTCGAGATGAAATATTGGATGAGAATCGCGAGATCTGCTCCAGGAAAAACAGAATTTCGTTGGATTCCAACGTTGCAAACTTGAGCATCGTCTCTCGCAAGCCATTTAGTATGTAAGAATAATAACTGAAAATAAAAATTTTCGTAAAGATATTAAGAGAGAAAACGACGGAGGAAAGACTCGAGTGAGACTTTAAGTGCAAGCCAAAAGTTCACATTAAGTTTGCGAATTCGTTCGCGAAATCATAAGGGTCGTTGGAAAGTGCATCATCAATATAATATCGAGCCGCGGTTGGTACATAACCGAGTAGTAAGACGAGGGTGCCAGCATGGCCACGCGTAAAGCGACCATATTAATTTCGCTATTTGCACTGCTCGAAGATGCCTTATATATGTATGTAAATATATGAACGAGCGGTGCATATATACCGGGAGCCAATGTGTGCCAATTCAATTGCGAATCACAGCCATGCCGTAGCCGGTGTTTGCATTCAATTTTCAGACAACTCAGCGTTTCAAACACCCGAATTCTGAGGCCCGCACAGTCTGAGTCGTGGATATGGTAATTGTGCTAATTAAAAATCAACGAAGCTGAAGTTCGCAACGTTGGGCTCCAACGAAAAAAACCTTTTGCTATTAACTTTTTGTTTAATTTTCAATATTATGTCATTTTTCGTATCGATTTTGTCTTTGGATCTCGGAAAAAAATCGTTTTATCGTTTTGATTTAATATTGGATGAGAATCGGGAGATCTGATCCAGGAGAAACAGAATTTCGTTGCATTTCAACGTTGCAAACTTCAGCATCGTAAAAATCAATATCGTCATGTCTAATTTAAAAAAGCGATATTTATTTCAAGTATCACTATATGTTTGAGCTAGTACGTGATTTCGATTGAAAAATTAGTCAAATTAACGGGAGCAAACGGGCGACGAACAAACTGCAGGTTGAGCTTTGTCGAGGGTCAAAACAAAAAGTACAAATTTCATCATAATGATTGTTAACCCTCCGTGATCACTTGGCTAGAAATAACGCATTTTGATCGCAGGGGGTCAGAATGACCCCAGGCACGTTTAAACGCTTGCCGAGTTTATCGCCGCCGCAATATCGCTCCAAACGTCGCATTAAAATTCAGGATACTAGTTTGTACCTTCCCAAACAAAAATATCGAAGCAAACAAATGAAAATAATGATTCGTCACTCTTTTATATTACGAATTCATTCGTGGGGTTGAAAAAAGGAAAGAGGCAAATTGAGAAAAGAAAATTCGAGAAAAAAAACGTGACGAATAATTATCTTTTTTTTTTTTTTTCATTTCGTGGCATTGTGTCGATGCAAACGTCAGGCTCATTATTTTGTACCAATTCTAGTTGAAAATTGCTCTCGCGATCGTTTTGACCCTCGCAGTGATCGCAGGCCGCCCAACTGGAGATAAAATCAAATGAATGAAAATCATTTTTATTTACATGTGAGCAATATTGATCATGAGACAACATTGGAACAGAATTGTGGGCGATGAAAAAAGGCATAAAATGAGAGTCCTTTTATCTCGTGTTCCATATTTTCTTGCATAAAGGGAGAGGATAGACGTTGCTCGTCTCTCCTTCGTCAATATTTACTATTTGACTACTACCCCGGAGAAAAAGGAAAAAAAAAAGAAAGTAGAATCAACGAGGGTATTAAAAAAAAAGGAGACCAAAGATAGAGGGTTGAGGTGTCGCGCGCTCGGAGACTTTACGACTATCGCAAGATCTCGCTTTATGCCCTCGTTCGCCTCCTCGGGGTCACCTTCGCTCTCGTCCAAGTCTTTCGGTGTCTAGTGTACGCGTGTGTGTGTCGGGCTTATTGTATATGGGAAAACTATCTAGTCTGAGACTCTTTTCCTGCCAGCTTCACAATGACAGGTGAATCTCTTATTCATAATACAAAATGGACAAGAACGTTGTTACGTATATAAATACGTTGGTTCAGCCAGGAATATTGCAAAAAGAGCTTGACACAATTCCATCGGAATTATTCGAAAAGATGTATGGAAAACAAATATCGAGGAAGATCCAGATATTCTGAAGAGAAAATATGTTGCACTTTGGACCGTTGTAATGCAACGAAATTTTCGTATTTTATTATATATTTTTCGAAATCTTTAATTTGGCTCTTTCCTTTTTTGGACCCCACGAATGAATTCGTTAAATAAAACAGTGACGAATCATTTTTTTAAATTTTTTATTTTTTATTTCGTGGCATTGCGTCGATGCAAACTTCAGGCTCATATCAAACTGCAGTCTCGATCTATGATGTCAATTTTGGTGAATGAAATAGAGAATGTCGAAGGAATCCTATTCCAAAATAAACGAAAAAATGGTCTTTTTTATTTTTTCACCCGAGAACAAGGAGCCAAAATGTTGGATTTTCGAAACAATGGAGATAAAATAAAAATCTTTAACGATTTCCCGTTGAAAAAAATGGTCGACTGGGCAAAAATGTTGAATACTTTTGAGTCAATGTGCTCGAGAACGTTAAACGGCGGTATGATTTTGCTTGAAGGGCCAGGTCGAGTAAAGCTAGAGATAAATATCGCAAACTCGACAGCGTATAGTATATCTGCTTTGTGGCGGGTATATAACGAGAATCGTTCGATAAAACCGGTCGATATACACACGAGATTCGCGTAACACATTTAAGCACGTATATGCTGAGAAAACTTGCTGAAAGATTGATCTAGCGAGAAAGTACTTTCTAACGCTCAATACATAGCCCGGCCAACTCGTTCAGTCAGTCAATTATTTACAGAGTGTTGTAGCCACATGTGTGCATACGACGACCTACTGATCGATTCCTTGGCAAATACATCCACAGATAATATCTACATCAACATATTCATATATGCAAGGTTCATTGATTGTGCGGCCACTAATGATGCGTCAATTATGCAACGAAGACAAAATCATTTGGTTTGTAAGCCAAATTACAAGCCCGAGTACGATATGAAAATTTTCCACGATATTTCCTTCCGGCACATTTATCCTTCCGTCCCACGAAGCTGAAGTTTGCATCGTAGCATGGAATCGAACAAACTTTTTCCTTTTTTTTTTTATATTTATGATTCGTTCAATTTTCGAAACCATCCAAATTTTCCGAGCAATTACAAACAAACAAAAACGAAATTGTATTTTCAAACTTTATTTATTTAAATTTGTAAAATTTTAACGTAATTTCTATTTAATTTCTGTAAAATTATTTAAAAAAGTATTTACCTTTCCGAAAGTTTGAAATATTTGTATGTTAAACGCGAATGCGTTTGATGAAAAAGAAATAAAAATAAAGCGTAGAAAATTTGGTAGTCACGAGAATTTGTTTCCCCCATTTTATCCAATGCGCTCTTTATTCCCTGCTGTTCCCCGGTCGTATAAATATTGAACGAAAAATGTTCATCTCACGCATAAATCAGAGAGTGTCTGACGCCGTGATGGCGAACGGTCGAATGAGCGGACACGTACAACACGAGCCTGGATATGATGAGAGGAAAAGCTCTCGAGTACGTATACAGCCGAGAGATTGTAACGAGATCGAATCCCACGAGCATCGAGAAATACTCGAGAAATAATGAAAAGGAGGAATGATAAGGGGAGAAGAAGAAAAAGAAGAAGAAGCGAGAGATAGATGGAAAATAAGAGTTTAGCGAGTCCGCCATTATCTTGCCACGAGAAATGTAATAAAATACGAATGAACCAAGAACAATACGAGTGTTTTTCTTCGTATCAATATTGCGCTCGAAACTTGGCGCTTTCTCGACTCCGCGAGCATCATTCGACCTTGAAGCGCTCTCGAATCAAGACTGAAAACAAAATTTTGTTCGATACGTTCTAGATGTTTTTTGTTTTTTTTGTTTTTTCAAATTTTCGATAAATCAGAAGAAAAAAATGATACTGACTCGATGTGACGTTGAATGTTTCTCCTCGTCATAATCATTACTTAATTGGACAACTTATCACAACTGTTATAATTATCGTATGACTCGATGTTAATGAGCAATTGAAATGGCCTACGAGGCTATGGAAAGTGTCTAGTATATGCCGGGGAGGATCGAAAGTGCAGCGCACACGACGAAGGTGCGAGCAACAACCTGTCTGACGTGTCGCACATTCAACGTGACCAGCAGGTCACCTCAGGCCCCTGAGATATTTTTACTGCACTTAAACACACGCTCACTCTTAACCCACACACACACACACACACACACACACACACACACACACACACACACACACACACACACACACACACACACACACACATTTGTGCATATTCCAGGTTGATCGAGAGACGAGAGCAAAAGTTTTTCTCGTTTACCGGAGACTCGATAGACCGTAACTCCGACCTATTTGTAGAGTCAACTATATATTTTACTCGATTATTTTCGAACGTGAGAAACGTGCTCAAAGTATCCAGTAACTGAGGGGCCACAGCTTATCCAATCCTGCTTCTTGAAAAGCTTGAAAAATGTTTAACAAAATTTTTATTCGTAGCCTCTTTTTAATTATTCCAATTGTTTTTTACGAATTGAATGAAAACGTTTTTTTCGTTGGAGCCCAACGTTGCGACCTTCAGCTTTTCATAACTCTCCCCAAATCAAAGTATTTTTAAAAGATCGATTTTTATGAATCAAATATTAATTTTCAAAATATCTCCAAGTGGAAGGATTTCGAATAATTTTTAACGAATTGAATGAAAATTTTCGAAATATCATCTGATCGATGTTATTCCAGAAAGTTCTCAGATTGTTGTTGTTGTTGTTGTTGTCTTTTTTGTGGGAGGAGACAAAGCAGGTATCGATTGAAAGAAATAACTTTGTTATTATGACTTCGGTGCCACGAATGTAAATTAATTCCCATATAGGCGATGAAGAGGAAACGAGAGACATGTAAAGATATTCGTATATGAATCGTTACGACAGCAGAAAAATATGAGCCTGAAGTTTGCATCGACACAATGCCACGAAATGAAAAAAAAAAGAAAATTATTCTTCACTTTTTTTCGAATTTTCTTTTCTTAATTGGCCTCTTTCCTTTTTTCAACCCCACGATATAATTCGTAAAATAAAAAAGTGACGGATCATTTTTTTAAATTTTTTATTTCGTGGCATTGCGTCGACGCAAACTTCAGGCTCATAGAAAAATAATAACGCGCAGTTACCCACAAAGTGGCGAGGACAGGGGCAAAGCGAGTGTAAAACGATATAACTGCTGCTGTATATTACAATTCGATTGTAACGGATATTCCGGTCGGCGGACGTACAAGGAATGTCCATTTGAAAAGGGGACACAGGCGAGGTATATAGTATATGAAAAGAGGCCCGGGACGACGAGGAGAGATGTGCTTACCTCTCGAACAGAGCGCTTTGCAATGGAAATTAAAAGCAAATAGGAATGTTTTCATTTGGATGCAAATGATTGTGCCTCTGAAGAAAAACCTGCTGTCGTTGGAAATCGGCAAAATCGTTTTTTTTTTCACTCCCTGTAGCTACGAGGATCTTCGTATATTATTATCTCGGCGTATGGACAATCGAGTGTGAGCCAGACGATTTAACTAATTTTTACACTCATCTCTTTCCCAATCAATTCGGAGAGAATTTAATCGAGAAAAAAATCAACTTGCTAATTACCGAAGGAAAGGCGCGTGAGTTAGTAAATAATGCGAATGCGTAATTAACGCCGCTCAGTAATAATTAACAAGTAACGAGAGTTATGTATTTTATTTTTGCTGAAATGATATGAATTTAATGATTTACATAATTTAATAGATTTATAAATGTAACAATTGTAAAAACTGCTTCGAAATATGACGTTCAAGTTTGCATAATAAATAAAAAGTTTAAATTCAAATAAATAAAATTTGGATACAATTGTTTTGTTATAATTTTAAGGAAAATAAATAAAAAATTAATTGAGGAGTAAATGATTAAAAATTCGATAATTTTCAATGAAAAATACGACGTAGAAGTTTGCATCTTTGCTGGAATACAACGAAATTCTATATTTTTTCTCCGCGGCGATGCCTATTATACAAAATGCAAAATATAATTATGATGATAAAACGAGAATGGATTTTCGTGACCCAAAAAGTACGTGAGCTCGAAAAATTTGGATCCATATTTCGAAAGTTGACGAAATGACGAATAAAAATAAATATTTTTCGTCGGTGGATTCCAAGGTTGCTGCAAACTTTGGCTGCACCTCGAAATTGTTCGGTGAATGGCTTTGAAATGAAAAGTGTTTGAGAAAAGTATAGCTAGAGGAAAATAGATAAATAGATTATTTAATCGGTGTGATCGAACAAAAGAATGGAGAGCAACGAGTTCCCCGTACACGTATAATGTACGTGATCGAGAAACGAGAGTACGGCAAGAGGTTACGTCAAATTTCGATAATCAATTTGCCGCGATCGAAGCGAGTCAAAAGTAATTAAAAGTGAGCGTGTGGAAGTTTCCAATTGAAACGAAATGTACGGTGGCCGGGGGCAGTTTGACTCGAACATTTCGTCGCAGCAGTAATAATTATTGATATTCTCTGCCTCGTACGTGTTACATGCTCAAACAAACACGAACTCGAAATAATGATAACAAATAGTGTAATTATTATTGTTATTATTCAGAGGTGAAAAAGAATTAGAACGCGATGTTCCGAAGGTCATATGGAGCCGTGTCATGTGAGCTACGATTTTGAACAACGATCGCGCGCACGAGACACCGAAGCGGACGACGCGGTTGTATATAGTATCGTTTGTTGACGATCATAGCGGGCACGAAGGTCGTTCACACGAAAACGGGAGAATCGCGTCCAAGTCAATTTTTATCATTTGACGCTTGGATCGGTGTGCAGTTCCTCGCCACATGTTTCATGTATGGAAAAATGCGCGTTACGATTCTTCGGTATACGTAATACACGACGAAGAATGTGCACGCAAAAAAAATCCTCGTGGACACGTACCGCGAGAAAAAGTAGCAAAACAAAAGAATTTTCGCGTGGTCTTGTCCAAACGCTTGTTTTGACCAACGAGAATTTCGCCCCGAATGCGCCCGAGAAACCGAGAATCACAGAGAAACAGAGACGAGATCGGAGAAAAAAGAGGCTCGCGGGCTTTTTTCTACACGCACGAACGGCGCGCCACGGACGGACGCGAAAGAAAGGAAGAAAAAAACAAACATAGTACGAAGCAGCGGCGGTACGGAACATTCGTCGGAATTTTTTTCTCCTCTCTATTACGTATTACGCTCGTGTAATCGACGAATATTTTCGCTTTTTTTTGTTCGCTTTCATTATCTCTATTCCATTCAATTCTTATGCCGAGCATATGGTCGGTGTTGAATTCATTAAGCAGATCTGTTAACGCGACTTCCGATTTTTTCACAATTGTCTCTATTAATTTTCGTAGAAACGAATAATAAAGTAGGGAGCCGTTATTTTTATCCGATCCCATCTACTTGCGATAGATTGAAATTTTTTTGAATTTTATTTCATTTACGTATATAGAGTCCACCTGAATTAGCCATTAATTTATTGTTTATTACATTTTTGCTCAAATTCGAGATATTTTGATTTTTTTCTCCATTTTCTAAAGATGGGCTTTCCCGATTCGTAATACATAAAACTTACCGCATACGTTGAGCCACCCTTCGACCCTGCACGGATACTCGAGCTTCATGACTGCAGTGTTGATCAAAGTGTCAAAAGACGAGCTAACGAAGTCGCACCGAAATCCGAAATCCAATTCACTTGTAAACACTATTGCACTTTGTCGCACTGAGATTTAATTACACTCGTGTAAACAGTCGTCGACGATATATGTGAATTAGAAATCATTCAAAAAAGAAAAAGAACGATTACCCAAACGTCGATGATTCTGATAATTCACTTCACATTATCGTCATTAACATTATTTTTATAGCTATTATTATTATTATTATTATTCGTATTCATACCAATTATTTTACGCACTCACTTCATGAAAAAGGTTTAACAGATAACTGTATAAAATATGGTAATGGAATAAATGGAAATCTCAATTCTCTGCGATGCGGAGCGAAAATGGAAACTTTCCTGTTGATTGAATTTGAGTGTAAACGGTAGACGAACACAGCGATTACGAAGCAATTTAGTCCACTACCTTTTGTGTTATTGTTTATCTTTCATTGCACGATTGTCGAATGTACAAAAGGAGCACGCGCGCCCGCACATAAACACGAATTTTAGTACCCAAGCAACGATCCGCTCTCGCCGACAGACGGACGATGACTGCCGACTGAGCGCTACCGGCGCTGACCCCCACGACCCAATCGCTGGCGCGAGCGCCACCCGCGTGTTTCACGCCGCCGTTCACAGCTGGTCTTCCCGAGCAAGCGCGTGACTTTTTTTTGTACTTTCTTTCTGATTTTACTGTATTGGGGCTAACTTGTAACAAATTGACTATTAGGAGTTGAACGGGTGGAGAATCGCATCGAATCGCAACGATGAAAAAATTACAAAAGAACATGCTCATCCGCATTTATTTTCTTCATCGCAATCTTTTCTAAATATTTTAAGGGCATCGAATAAATATCCCGGATTAGAATTTCATTGTTTCGTCCGAAAAATATTCGGCTCATGTTTTTCGCCCGCATATTCATTTTTTCCAGGAAATGTTTTCGATCGACAAATTCCAAGAATTTTGCGTCGATTCGTGAAATTTAGAAAATTTAATGAGAACGTGTGTACGAACGAGCTGTATTTTGCATGATAAATTTTTCGCGATCACGATCAAGATTTTGGTAGAAAACAAACCTTCATTCCCGGAAATCTTTGCTATTTCCATGTGCCGCGGCCTATTTTTTGGAAAGGCTAGCCGCTTCATGTATTCCACGAATTTTCACGTCTTCACAAATGTTTTTATTCTCACTTCATTGATTTTATTCAAATAAATATTCATCGCGATCTCTTCCGAAATATTAATTTGTACAGGGTGATGTTTGCTTTGGTTATTGAATGACCGGTTCGCATCGACAATGACGCGACGATGCAACAATGGCGGCGGAGTAACAATTTAAACAAGGAACGGTTACGCGTTTGTTTATGTGCCACTTCCCGGCAACTCCGTAACGAAATAGTATGTAAAGCGCATGCGCAGGTTCCATAAGATAAAAGTATAGCTGAATTATCTTTTCCAATTATCTCAACGTACCAAGTCGCCATCTACCGAACGTTCTCTCACTCAACCCACTCAACAGACTTCAGTACTGTCAAAATGGCGCTCAAGGCACAAGTCGGTCAGAGTAAGTAGGAGAAAAATATCGTTATTTCTGGTATAAATAGTTAATTTATGACAATTGATAGTCAAAAGTTATGACGAGAAATTCATGTTTCTCGAAATGCATTAATTTCACTCGATCAACCAACCGAAGGACGAAGAAATGTTGCACTTTTTCGATGGGTGTCACCGTGATGATGACACATCGCGCGCTGCGTATCAAACGTCAAATCTCAACCAGAGTGTTATTATTCACCACTTTTAAGCCTCCCCTTTTTTTGATTCCGTACATTGTTTGATTCTGCATTTTGTTCTGTCAATTCGTGCCGTTTTTTTCCTCATCAGTCAACGATTGACTGTTTGCTTTTACCATTTATTTTCGTTCACTGTCCTTTAACGTTTAATTGCTCTTTTCCTGTACGTTTACGTTTCTTTACCTTACTCAATCACTGACATTTTCCGGAACCAGCAATCAAAACTTCCATCGCGATGCAACGATTTCAAGAGATTAGCTATGGAAATTAAAGACGAAAAGATGAGAGACTAAAAAAAATCCTTCGCTAAAAGTTAGGGAATATGCCCCGACAGCTTTTCAATTATTTTTTTGGCATTCTCGGAAACATTCGACATTATTCTTAATTTTCTTAACTCGGCAATTTTTTGCGGATCATTAATGGAGATTATTGGCATATCAATCCAATTTTTATGAGTCAAGAAATATTTGGCCCCCGAAGAATACCCTTTCGTTCCCATCAAACACTTTTACCGAGGCAAAGAAAAAATCATTTAGTACTAAAAATGAACCAGAATTATTTCTATTCTCACCCAAAATTTGTTTATCATGTTCGGGCTATTCCCAGATTTTACCTGGCACAATTTTATTCTTAAAGATTGCGATGAAAGATAGAAACTTTGGAAATTCATTGAATTATTGACTTTTTTATACTGTTGGAATCGCAGATTTATCGTTATTTATCGTAAGGTGGTACAAGAGACTGCTATGAGAAAATGTGATCGTCGTGTACCGCAACTCAGAAAAGATTTCTTGGTCTCCGCCGCTGTGTCAAAACTTTCGGACGATGCTGAAAATATTTCACTTCAGACTAAATTATTGAAAAATTTTATTAATCGGACAACACCGTTGGGGCAACTTTTTCTAGCAGCCTTTTTGAAAATCATTCTTTTTTTTTGTTGATGTTGCTGTGAATATTGAGATTTTTGGAAGTTTTTCAAAGATTTTTTGGCCCAGATAAAAAATTGAGGGAAAATAAAAAATATTATATTATTTATCGTCGTCAAAATGCAATTTTATCGAAAAACGAGAAAAAAAAAACTAAAATTTCGACGTAGATTCCGGGAATTCTAAATCTTTTCCCCAACAGGAAATAAAAATTTCAAAATTACGTTTTTTTTTTTTTCTTTTTCAATCATTTTCGCGGGATTTTCAATGTTTTTCGGGAACGAAATTAATTTGGCCGTTTGACCGTGCAAAGTTGCCTCGAGGGGCCACTTCGTAGCAATGTCGATGAGCAGCGTTAGTCGATTACGCAGGTTCGGGGCCCTCGACAAACTTTGTTACGAGGTTGTACGAAGCGATGACGTCATTGACCAGTGGGGCGATCAATACGCGGGGAAAGCGTCGAGAAAGATTTCTCGGCTGAACTTGGTCTATCCATTCACCCTCCCGCCCACAGAACTCCAGCCATTTAGCCTGCTTTTCCGCAGGGGAGAAAATAATGTTTCGCGAACGATCATCATGCAGCCCTGTCGAAATGTTTGCTCCTTTTATTCGCTCACGTATGCAGATGTGACTTATTTTTTCCTTTTCACTACGTTTCAGAAATTATGAACGAAGTGATCAAGCAAAAGAAGAAAACTCCTGGAGTCGAATGGCGGATTCTCGTCGTCGACCAATTGGCCATGAGAATGGTATCGGCTTGTTGCAAAATGCACGACATAAGCGCCCAGGGCATTACACTCGTCGAGGACATAAACAAAAAACGCGAACCACTTGGCACCATGGAAGCGATCTATTTGATAACACCTTGCAATCCATCGGTACAAAAGCTCATCGAGGACTTTAGCAACCCGACAAGAACCACTTACAAAGCTGCCCACGTTTATTTCACCGAAGGTACTCCAAATCTCGCGGAAAAATAATAATCCATCGACAGCAACAACAAAAGTTTGCATCGTTGGAATGCAACGAAATGATATTTTTTCTCTGACGATGTTTATTATCCAAATGAAGAACGTAATTATGATGATAAAGCGACCCTAAATGTTCATTGGCTCGGAAAAAATGTTTGGATTCGAACGTTGCAAACTTCAGTTTCGTTCAGCAAACACAGTCTATTTTCCTTTTTGTTGGTTTGTTTGAGCGGAACCAAAAATAAAACTGCAGTCTCGGTCCACGACAATTTTTGCGAATGAAAGATTCAATGTAAAAGAAATATTGAGGTGCTTCCAAAAATACAAAAAACTATGGAATGGATTAAATATTTTTCGTTCGATTCCAACGATGCAAACTTTAATGTCATGATAAAAACAATTATTTCATTACAGGATCGAAATTTATCCCATAAGGACAATAAAAACTTTGGTGAAAATTTTTTTTGGGCTTCAAAATATGTCGAAAACTAAGAAAACACTTCAGTCACGACACATCGTTTTTTTTTTCCTATAATTTTTCGCAACTTTTTCGTTATATTTTTTTATTTATTTTTCTTCAGTTTTTCTGTATATTCTTTGCAGCCTGTCCCGACGACTTGTTCAAAGAGTTGTGTCACTCGAGCGTAGCCAAGTACATTAAGACACTGAAAGAAATCAACATCGCATTCATTCCGTACGAAGAGCAGGTAAAAGCAAAATGAAGAAAAAGATTAAAACATGGAAATGGAGGAGAGAAAATAAACCATAGCTTCGTCGTGAGTGGGAATTAGATTTCTCTCTCTCTCTCTCTCTCTCCCTCTCTCTCTCTTTTTTTTCCAAACGCTCCGACGAAGCTCTGATTTTAAATGTTCACGTTTGTCGAGCGTTGGTGGCGGGCACGTACACCAAATCTTTTCCTCGCGATACTCTTCACCACCTTTTCTTGGGACATTTTATTTTCTTCTTTAATTTATTTTGAGATAGAAGGACGAGAAGTCAATAATGGTGGCCCAACGATTCTCGCTTTTCTATATTCTCTAAAAATATCTGCTTTCCACAAACTGCAACTTTTTTATTTGTTCTTCTTATTTTCATTCTCGTCATATTCGTTTATCCAGATCACTGCCATACACAAACACTATTTACACTAAATCAAAAAAAAAAGAAAGTTCCAAGTTGTTAAATTGTTGGAATTATTGACAATTTTCTCCTGGTGCGGATTTGTAAAAATTGAAAAAAAAAAAGAATTACGAAAATCTCATTTTTCCATTCGTTTCTCGTTCTAACGAAATAATTTTTCTTCTCTGCACATCAACTAACGATTGGAACGAATTAATTGCTTGCACTCGTCCAGTTTGCCCGGAGGAGCTGTTCAATGAACTCTGCAAGTCCCTCGCTGCTAAAAAGATCAAAACCCTCAAAGAGATCAACATCGCGTTCCTGCCTTACGAGTCGCAGGTGACGAACGATTTGTCGCTCGTAGTTGTTCGGCTTTCTTTATTATCCATAGAAATTTTGTTTTCTTCCTTTCTAAATCTCGTTGATTTCTTGCTTTTTCGCTATCTCGCCATCGTAAGTGCGAAAGAGATAGCTGCAATTTTCGAAATTGGATAACTTCGACACGGTTTGATCAATAAAAAAAAAAGCCCCTGTCGGCGTATTTTTGCCATTTTTCCGCGTCCGCTGACAGAGGCTTTTTTAATTAGTCAAACGACGACCGAGAATTTCCATTTCGAAAATTCGAGGTGAAGTTAGGTAACTGATCCATCACATTAAAAAAATCATTCGCATGTCCTTTTTCCAGTATCTCCCGAATCTCTTTAAACGTTTGACATTAAAAAAAAAATTATTTCAGCAATCCGTTCATATGTAATCTTTTCGATGTTGCACTCGTGTTGCTTTATTTCGCTTAATAAATGTCTTGTAAACTCAACAATAAAGTTGAGATTTTGGTTCAAGCTTTAAATTGTATGTTTTCTTTTTTCATTTTCAAAAGGTGTTTTCGCTCGACTCTCGTGAAACGTTCGCCTGTATGTACAACCCGTCGTTCATTAATTTGAGAAACGCGAATATGGAGCGTATCGCCGAACAAATCGCTACGCTATGTGCAACGCTCGGTGAATATCCGTCCGTCAGATATCGAAGGTAAAAAAAATAAATATCCGAATGAATGACGTTGAAGTCGGCATTATAAATTTCAATTTAAATTCAAATAAATAATTTTCTCATAATAATAATTGAAAAAACAAAATTAATGAAAAATCAGTTTTGGAATAAATGGTTAAAATTCGATAATTTTCAAAGAAAACTATGACGTTGATGTTTGCATAATAGATTGAAATTTAAATTCAAATAGACCAAGTTTTCGAGAGGTCTCCTTATAATTATTTTTAAAAAATTCATAAAAAATGAATTTTGGAGTAAACAATGAAAATTCGATCATTTTCAATGAAAAATATGACGTTGAACTTTGCATGATGAATTTGAATTTAAATGATCCAAGTTACTCAATAGTCGTCTTATAATATTTTTAAAAAATTGGTAAAAAAATCAATTTCAATGAAAAATTATGACGTTGAAGTTTTCATCGTTGGAATACAACGAAATTATATTTTTTTTCTGAGGCGATGCTCATTATCCCAAATGCAGAATGTAATTGTGACGATAAAACGATCGACTTTCGCGAGCCAAAAGATATATCAATATATCAGCTCCAAAAATTCGGATTATTTTGAAAATTCAACAAATCATCAATGAGATTTAATATTTTTCGTTGGATTCGAATAAACCCATTCCGACGATCGAAAACGTCGATCCTCAACGATTTTTCGTTTTTTAAGCGACTTTGATCGCAACGTGGAATTAGCCCAAATGGTTCAACAGAAACTCGACGCTTACAAAGCCGACGAACCAACCATGGGCGAGGGGCCTGAAAAATCCCGCTCCCAACTTCTCATTCTTGATCGTGGCTTCGATTGCGTTTCTCCAATTTTACACGAATTGACGCTCCAAGCTATGGCTTACGATCTTCTGGAAATCGAGAACGATGTGTACAGGTAATTTTGGGAAAACTCAAATTTATCCAACTTTCCTTCAACTCAGCCGTTTTACATTCGTTGTACAACTCTTTTCCGTATTTTCTGCCTCAGGTACGAAGCTACAGCCGGACAAGCAGAAAAGGAAGTCCTGCTCGATGAAAACGACGAATTGTGGGTTGATTTACGGCATCAGCATATCGCTGTTGTTTCTCAGTGAGTATTCAATATTTTCCCTTATCACTTTCCATCGGGCCATCGAGGGTTCTGATTTTTTCTATTATTCCACTGATATCCATGAGGTTTTGACAAAACAATTAAATAATTCATTCCTGCAACTATAAAATATATCACTTGGCTCTGGTTAATCCTTTGAATGCGCACTTGGGTGCATAATGGGTCAATTTGACTCCAGGCTTTTTTTTTAATCATTGTATTTCGGTAAAAAAAAAAAAAGAAAAAAACATTTTTTTCTAAGAAATTTTTTTTTGTAATAAACTTTCCGTATTTCAAACTAACTAAAATTAAAACATTTAATGCCATCAAACGCTGAACGATCGGTGACAGCAAAATTGTTGGGGTCAAAATGACCCAGTGTGTTCTCGAACTTACAAAAACCCTGCGAGTTAATAGTCGAAATAATAATGAAAATAAATGGAAAGACTTTATTGGCATGTGGCAATTGACGAAACTCAATGCACGCACATTCGTTTTATTAAGTTTTGAATTTTTCTGTTGCTCAGAAACGTAACGAAAAATCTAAAGAAATTCACCGAGTCGAAGAGAATGCCGCAGGGTGACAAACAAAGCATGAGGGATTTGTCGCAAATGATAAAAAAGATGCCGCAGTATCAGAAAGAGCTTAGCAAGTACGCGACGCATTTGCATCTCGCCGAGGATTGCATGAAACGTTACCAGGGCAACGTCGACAAGTTGTGCAAAGTCGAGCAGGTTAACAATTTTAACAAAAAAATAATCCCTACCTTCTCCGTTTCCCATTTCATGAAAATGAGATAAAACCCTGCAATTCATTGTTATGTTCAACTCAATTGCTTGACCCAAATGAGCCGATTGAAATTTTTCTTAATCGATTGATGAAAAATGAAAATTTCTGCGTGCCAGGATTTGGCAATGGGCACCGACGCCGAAGGAGAACGAATCAAGGATCAAATGCGCAACATTACTCCGATCCTCCTCGATCAGACGGTCAACAATCTCGACAAATTGCGCATAATTGCTCTCTACGTACTCAGCAAAAATGGCATCCAAGATGCTGATTTAAACAGACTCGTTCATCATGCTCAGATATCGACCGATGACAAACAAACTATTGTCAACATAGCCCAACTTGGTGTCAACGTTGTTGTCGAGGCAAGTCAACTCCACAAGCCCAAATCCTTAACGTCAAAATATACATTCTCGTACTTTTTCGTTTTGCAATATTACCCTTTTTTTTATCAAAAATTTTGTATACATTTTTTTAAAAAGTATTCAAAATTTCTCGCAATGGATGTGTGAAAAAAGAAAGCGCAACGAGATGTTAATGCGAAAACGATTGAACCACAATAGGGACCTCGCAAAAAAGGATACACGGTCCCACGCAAAGAAAGAATCACCGAGCAAACTTATCAAATGAGCCGATGGACTCCCGTTGTTAAAGACATCATGGAAGATTCTATCGAGGAAAAATTAGATACGAAACATTTCCCATTCTTAGCTGGACGTACAGCCAGTACCGGGTATCATGCTCCAACAAGGTAAATATTCAGTGGGGACCCGTGAATTGTTAGGCGATCGAGGGAAATATGTTGGAAAAATTGAATTTTTCCATTTTCTAAGGTTAAAGAAAAATGTTGACAATTGTTGTGCTTGAATGTTGCAGCGTTCGTTATGGACAGTGGCACAAGGACAAAGGACAACAAACCTTGAAAAATGTGCCTCGTCTGATCGTATTTATCGTCGGCGGTGTCTGTTTCTCTGAAATCCGTTGCGCATACGAAGTGACGAACGCCATGAAAAATTGGGAAGTCATTATCGGTACGTGATTGATTTTTTCTCCTTCATGGAGGAACCTATGTGATGGTGAAATTTTTCTAAATTCCAGACTTCAATGTCAATGTGCTTAAAATTTCCCAAAGCACCGAAAAATCATATATCTAGAAAAAACGTCCGAATGTGTGTGTATGTAATGGGACGGTTTCAGCTACAAGGCTCCTGTTTTGCACAGATCTTAATCCATACACCCTCTTCATTCTCTGATCATTTTCGTGGAATTAATAGAAAAATACGAATTGTACAGCATTTTTTAATTTCAATATAAGAGTGTCGGCGCTTTAATTCCCGCGAATTATCACATTTTATTGTAGAGTATGATAATAAGATGGTTGGTATTGAATTTTGAGGAGTATCGGTCGAACGGATTTTACGAAAATCTAATATTATTGAAAAATCGCCCTACCGCATTAATTTCGGCAAATTTCGTCTTGTGTAGAAGTTTGTACTACCTATTCACTTTTTAGAAAAGTTGTCAAAGTTTTCTTTTTTTTTTTTTTTCTATCAACTCGGTGTAGAAAATATCGATTATAACAGGCAGAAAAGAGAATTTTCATTTTCTTGTTCGTTACAGGATCATCGCATATCATCACACCTAAATCTTTCTTATCGGATTTGAGCAAACTCCACGTGTAAACGTGCGACAAAATCTCGACTGAAGAAATATCCGGGGAACGAGATTCGTTGGAAAAATATGTTTCTGAAAAGGTCACCGTTGCATCTCGTTACCACAAAACAATATGGACATCGAGTCAATCAGTCAAGAGGAAAAAAAAGGCAGCAGCTGAGAAGAGAAGGCGGAAAGAAGCCCGTCGGTACTTTTTTCCCCATTCGGTGATTAATGTTATCTTAGAAAATACTCCAAGTCAATTCGGTAGATGAATTTCCGTCGTTAGCTGTGACAGACTCGTCGAACATGAGTTTTTCTAGACTCCGAATGAATTAACCGAATCAAATGGAGATTACCTGAATAGCAACCGAGGAAATTCGTTTTTGCCAAAAAATGGACAAGCCTCTGAGACATTTGAATAAACTTTCAATTCAAATCAAGTTTCATCCATTTTTTGTCAAAATAATCATTGTTTCGGGGTCACGCTTTGGGGGACGGCCGAACTGATTCAAGTGCCTGTTCGACAACGTGTTTTCGTGACTGTAACAGATTCTTGTGATAGTGGAAAACGAATGTGCTCCAACTTGACACGTAAAAGCAATAGAAGAGAAGAAAAAAGGGAAAAACGTCATCGCGCTCTGTTTACTTAGTCCCAGCTACTTTAGAATCCATTATTTTTCTTTTTTACACTCGAGACATGTTGTTTCGAGTCGATCTAAACGTCAAAAAATCCAATTTACATGGAAAAGTTCAGCTGAGATTAAGGACAACGGAATTAATAAATTCATTGAATTTTTTTTATATCAGAGCCAAATATAAAACTGTAGTGTCCAACTATGACAATTTTCGCAAATGAAAAATCCGATGTCTAAGAAATATTGAGACGAATCCAAAAATACAAAAAAATGCTGAATGGATTAAATATTTTTCGTTCGATTCCAACGATGCAAACTTCAGTGTCATCTTTTCAAGGTGAAAAAAAAAAGAATAGTCACGGATATTTCTTCCTTCGTTTTGCTCAGAAAATATCCGAGAGACCCGTTGTACATTCTTTGTTATTTATATATCTTCTTAACGTTGCTCTTGTAAATGCCACAAACTTTCTAATACGTAGATTTGACCTTAGAAGCGCGGAAAAGGGAAAATTGGTCGGAATTATAACGACTTAAAAGAGAAGGCGGAATATCTAGGAATTTTTCCAAATATCAAGAAGGAATATTTACCCGACAGGGGAATGACGATCCGAATATGTGTATGGATTGAATAATCTACAAAAAAGATTTTTTTCTTCAACTTATCGAAAATAATTCACGAAGTTTGCGAACAAATACAAAAATATAAACTTTCGCGTCTATGCCGCTAGGAATTATTTCTCCTAATGATAAACGAACAAATTAAAAATTTCTCCTACTTTTTCACGCGATTAAGGGAAGATTCCTGCACGAGCCACACGTATGTGAAAAACGAAAAAAAAAATTTTTTTAAATAAACAAATGCAACTCCAAGAAAATGTTTAGCGTCGAGTAAAAAGTTCAGTGGGAATGAAAATTTTTTTCCACCAAATTCAAAAATCTCCCGTTCGTTTGTTTAATGAGATGAAAAAATGGAAATCTTCGGTTTCATTACGAATAAGTTGTGCCGGCATAAAATGCTTTTTATTCCGCCGAAAGATCGAAACTTCTCCGAAGAGAAATAAAAGGACGCATAAGCCAGGAAAGATTTTAAAGTTCAGCAAAAAATATAGTCGCCAATAATCCGTAGCACTTGCTAATCTATCGCATTTTATTAAATCAATTCTGCTAATGTATTCTCAAGAGAAGAAAAAATAGGAAAAACTGTGGGCAGAAATGAAAACAGAAAATACCGAAACCCAATCCGTAGGGGATCACTTTTTGGTCAAATGGAAGTTTGCCTGTTACCTTGATCGTTCGTAACTTAAATAAAGTATGTTGAACCATTATCAAAGTTGCAAGTTGCATATAGCAACGGAATTATTATTATTATAGAGTTTACGAATATTTATAAAAAAGGAAAATTTACATGAATATATACATATACATATATATATATATGTGTGTGTGTATATATATATATGAATGATATCATATACATGTAACGTAGTTGTAAACCAAACGAAGTGTTCTGCTTATAAAGGCCTACGCATCTGAGTGTGAAATTCAATCGTCACGAATTATCATCCCGTTTTTCAAATTTTTACAAACTTCAACCCATTCGTTGACTCGCGATTATTTCATTATTGTATACCAATTTAAAAAAAATTACTTTTTTTCTCGAAAACGCATTCCGACGCTCGCGCATGTTTCTCGATAAGATTATCGACGTTGGTTAGGTCGATCGACCTCTGAACTGATGGATTAATACGAAACGAGTTTGGAGCAACATCTCAACAGAGCTGAAAGAACTTTACAGCGAGTATCATGGCGAATAAAAATGATAAAGTTCTGCTCGCTTACAGCGGTGGGTTGGACACTTCTTGTATTTTATGGTGGTTGAGAGAAAATGGTTATCAAGTTGTCGCTTATGTGGTAAAATTTTCATATTTTCTGTTTTTTATTTTTCCGAATCGTTTTGTTGCTTTTTTTTTCTCGTTTTCCTTATCGTTTCTTTTGTTATCTTAGGCGGACGTTGGGCAGGATGAAGACTTCGATGCCGTGAGGGAAAAAGCCTTGAAAATTGGCGCGAGCAAGGTAATGGTGGAAAAAAATTTCACAGAAACTGCAACGAAGACTCTTGAGATGTTCTGCCTCGATAATCTCAATCACAATTCTCCGAAACTCCATTAATTTTGACTACAGGTGATCGTTGATGATTTGAAAGAAATTTTCGTCACTGAATTTGTCTGGCAAGCTGTACGTTCCGGTTTAATTTACGAGGGTAGATATCTTCTGGGAACTGCTCTCGCACGACCTTGTATCAGCGCAGGACTCGTCAGAGCGGCCAAACATGAAAATTCTACGATAATAGCTCACGGTGCAACGGGCAAAGGAAACGATCAAGTGCGATTCGAGCTCAGCTGCTATGCTCTTTGTCCCGAAATTAAGGTGATTTTTTGTTTTCGCTTCCTTTATTTCAAAAAATAAATTTTCAATATATTTTTTTTTGGTTTTCCATCGATTTTTCTTTGAATTCTCCTAAGATTATGGCACCGTGGCGAGATCCACTATTTTTCGAAAGATTCTCAGGTCGCCCTGACCTTTTGGCCTATGCCAAGTCGCACGGAATCCCAGTCTCAGCGACGCCTCAGGAACC
Organism: Campopleginae sp. 14b; assembly: GCA_030522525.1. Taxonomy (NCBI): domain Eukaryota; kingdom Metazoa; phylum Arthropoda; class Insecta; order Hymenoptera; family Ichneumonidae; species Campopleginae sp. 14b. The sequence continues at coordinate 33,868 of JAPYYS010001722.1, forward strand.
ATGGAGTACAGATGCAAATTTGATGCACACGAGGTCCAGTACCGCACGTTGAAAATCAATACCGACCAAGAAAGATAATTTTTTTTTTTATTATTCTGCATGTTGTTCTCGATACAGTTATGAATCAGGCATATTGGAAAATCCGGCAACAGCGGCACCGAAAAATCTTTACGAAGTAACTAAAGACCCGATGGACTCTTCACTCCCGCCAACCGAAATTGAAATTCATTTTGTCCGAGGAATTCCAACTTTTGCCAAAGTTTCGAAATGTCAGGCAGTCTACACCGATCCCATGGGCATTATTCATTTTCTCAACAAAATTGGTAGCGAACATGGAATCGGAAGAATTGACATCGTAGAGAACAGATACATCGGCCTCAAAGTATTTTTACCATTGCACTTAAGGAGGCTGGCTACACACAACAATGTTGCCATATTAGAAGCATAAGAAAAATGCGAATTAATTAAAACTCGATGAAATTTGGTGAGCACACTTTTTAGTATTGAATGTGAATATACGATTTTTTCAAAAATTTTCTGCTACATAGTTTTCCAGTAATCGAACACTAGAGTTTACACGCATAAGCATAGGATTCAAATATATATATATCGGTATGTCTGGAATATTGTAAACTCGCATAATTCGAAAACTATGTAGGAGAAAAATTGTATTGTCGTATTTGATGCTAGAGAATGATATCACCGAATTTTATTAAATTCTTATCATATTGTCGTATGTAGCCAAACTTCCTAATAAATGAATGAATCGTAAATTGCCGTTTTTCAATAGTTTCGGGTGTTTGCAATTTTCTGTTCAATTTTAATGTTTCATTTTTTCCATTTTCCATTTTCCAAGTCTCGTGGGATATACGAATCTCCAGGAGCCAAGATCCTGTACGAAGCTCATTTGGACCTGGAAGTGTATTTACTCGATCGCGAGGTCCTCAGAGTCAAATCGTACCTTGCTGGCAAAATGGCAGACTACGTTTACAATGGCAAGATTTTTTTTTCATCATTTCTTTCAAATCGTTTCCATTTCCTTATAAAACAACAGCAACGCTGATATCTTTTTGCTTTGTTATTTTCAATTTTTTAATCTTTCCCTCACAGGATTTTGGTTTTCTCCGGAATGCGAATTTGTTCGGGAGAGTATCGACGCGTCTCAGAAGCATGTGACTGGGACAGTGTATTTGAAACTCTGCAAAGGCAATGGTTAGCATCTTGTCTCGTTTTCCTGCAACACGAAACGAAAAGCTTCTCATTTCTCATAGTCACGGTTTCATTCCAGTTTTTATAACCGGAAGGAAGAGTCAATTTTCGTTGTACAACAAAGACCTGGTGTCGATGGACGTTCAAGGTGGTTTCAGTCCCGGAGACGTCGGTGGTTTTATTCGAACGCAAGCGATGAGATTAAAGGAATTTTACCGTTTCAAGAATCAGCAAACCGAATATTGCTACGTACCAAAAAAATCATGAAGGCGATCCATATCAACATTGCGAGTCCGTGAGGGATCCCGAAAAAAGCAATGATACTACAATTGTTCTGACGACCCTCATATGTCGATGCAATAAAAGAAACGATTTTTCCACCTGAGAAAATGGAACGACGGGTAACTCGTGCGTTTCTCGAAATAACCAAAGAAGATTCACTTTTTCATGATGTTTTTGTGGTAGTGGATAAAAAATGTTCTTCAACTTGACACGTAAAAGCAATAGAAGAGAAGAGAAGAGGGAATAACGTTATCGCGCTCTGTTTACTGGTGTATGAAGCATTTTTCTTAGTCCCGGCTACTTTAGAATCCAATTTTTGTTTTCTTTACACTCGAGAAAGTTGGTTTCGAGAGTTGATCCAAACGTCCAAAAATCCGATTTTAATGGAAAAGTTTAGCTAAAATTTAGTATACTAACGTGTCGACTTATTTATTGTTTGGATGACTTTTCATGTTGTTGCATCGTTGGGATGCAACGGAGTCAATAAATTCATTTTTTTTTGCGAAATCAGAACCAAATATAAAACTGCAATGTCGGTCAACGAAAATTGTAGCAGATAAAAAATCCAATGTTAAAGATATATTGAGGCGATTCGAAAAATAAACAAAAATAGCAAACGGATGGAATATTTTCCCTCGGACTCCTACGATGCAAACTTCATTGTCGTACTTTTTTAATCTTTCAAGTAAAATTAAATTTGATATTTTTGAATGAAAGATTGTACACAACTTCGTAGAAGCATCGGAAAAAAATCAAATCATCTGATGAAATTTTTGCATTGATAATTTTGCCATGATTTTCGATTCGTGACTTTGGGCCTATTCGACGCCAGGAAAAATGGGATTGTAGGGATAAAAATGGAGTAAATAAAAAACTCAATTCTTTGTGAATTGTGAATATATATATATATATAATTATATATATATATAATTACATATGTTATATATGTGTGTCTCCTTATATACACATATACGCACATATGCGTAGACATATGTGTATGTATGCGTATACATTTATTTACTCATTCATTAAATCGTGTACGCACCTTAACAATATTATTAGGTAATATATACAATGATTCATTAATCGCAATAATGATAATAATAATTATTTGGGATAAATGAATAGCAAAAAGAGAAACGGAAGTGAAATAATTGTAGAACGAGATTTGTGATTATTTTTCGTTAAGACGTGTCGAATTATTTCGAACAAATGGATGACACGATTATGTGTTGTTTGTTTCTTTTGTTTATTAATTCAGTATTTCATTGTTATCGTTGAAAAGAAAAGGTTGACACAGCTTTCAGCCTGTCTAACGTTCTCTATATGTTTTTATATACATGTATGAGACATGCAAAGATTGCAAACTAGGAAAAATCGTTATATACGCATGGATTAGTCATATGTGTTTATACGTTATTCATTTTTTTTTTTTTTGCTTTTTTCATCCTTTTGTTGTTGTTGCTCTTGCACCAACAAACACACACAAACACTCTTCGTCGATTCAATCGGTATACATATCGTAAATACTTGCTTTTTTTTATATCGAATCGAATTTTTACGATTTTTTCCTATATAGTATTTCTAATTTACTATATAGATTGAACCGTAATCGAGTAAAATTTTATTTTTCATGCACGTACGCTGTTTTTATATTTTACACGATCGGGTCGCATCAAGAGATTCGCCAAAATCGATCCACACTCGCGTGTTATTTCGTTACTTCTCTCTTTTGTGTGTGTTCAGTGAATTTGAGTAAACTTGAAAGGGACTTTTGTTCGTCAACATCGAGATCGAATCTCGGCAAAGTGTACGCACGTAAAGTGAGGGAAATTTGTGTTACACAAATCGTGCGGTCGACCATTATTTTTATCATCTTTTCGTACTTAACGTCGAATCCTCTTTTTATCGTTCGCTTTCCCTTTATTTTTCGCAGTTATTATTTATTTACAACCATTTGTTTTTCTATAGTATCCTATAGTTAGTAGTGTCTGCTGAAAACTGTAGTTTTTTGTTGTTGTTGGTTTTATCGTTATGTGCCATTTTGGAGATGATGTGCGCCCATCGGGAACTTATATAAAAAATTAATTTTTTATCCAGACGAGTAATGTTGGTGTTTTACGAATATTACGCTTACTTCGTTTCTCTTTGACACCATTTTTTATTTTCATGCATTTTTCTTTTCTTTCTGCCTGTTGTCAATTATTATCCTTTTATTTTTTATAACTCACACATCGCTATGAACTTACACTGAGATCTAGTAGAGGTTACACACATACTGTCTATGTCGCGATCTTCGTTCAAATATTACAAACCTTTATCACATGCGTTCGTGTGGATGTGTGTATGTGTACGTGTGCGTGTGTGTGTGTGTGTGTGTGTGTGTGTGTGTGTGTGTGTGTCCATGTTATTTATGTCGTTCGCTCTATTTTATTACTCTTTTTCTTTTCGTGCTTGTTTTTTTTTTTTTT
>JAPYYS010001723.1:0-14714 GCA_030522525.1 Campopleginae sp. 14b
TGAATCTATCGTATTTAATTGTACTTTTTACCGTACTTTCGACCGGCTATAAAGAAAAATAGTATACACCACACGGGCAGAAGTTTGAGAGCCCTGAACAATGCAGGAATCGCAAACTTTCTGCCCTTGTAGTGTAATATACTATTTTTTATCCAGATTTCAATGTCAATTGAAATGTCTCATAACATCGAAAAATCATATCTAGCAAAAATGTCCAGATGCATGAGTGTGTGTGTGTGTGTGTGTGTGCGTATGTTGTGGGACTGTAAAATTGAAACGTTCACAACTTGAGAACGGTCTGAGCTACAGGGCTCCCGGTTTGCACAGATGTTAATACATACCAGCTCTTCATTCTCTGAGAATTTCGTTAGAATTGTTACAAAAATACGAATTGTTAAGCATTTTGAAATAAAAAAAAAAAAAAATGTCGACGCTCTAATTTCCGCAAATTTTCAGATTTTCTGCCAATTCTTTTTATATAAATAGAGTATCAATAGGAAGGTTGGTATTGAATTTGAGGAATATCGGTTGAACGGTTCAAATTTCATGATGTTTCGAATTTTACGAAAATCTGAGATTTTTGAAAAATCGTCGAACCGCATTAATGTCTGCAAATTTTCGAAAATATTATGTACAAGTTTGTACTTCCTCTTTACTTTCTAGAAGAGTTGTCGAAATTATATAATTGAAATGCAAATAGAAAAAAGCTGCAAATTGAAAATTGCAAATTGGTTGAATTTCAAAAAATCAAGAAAATCGAAAAGTTTTTCCGTGATGTCCGTTTGCTGATGCATAATACGATAGAGTATCCCAATAAAAAAGTTGGTATTGAATTTGGGGAATATCGGTGGAACGGTTTAAATTTTATGTTCTTTTGAGTTTAAAGAAAATCTTCGATTCTTGAAAAATCGTCCAACCGCATTAATTCCTGCAATATTTCGAAGGCTGAGACGAAACAAAATTCTGTCAGAGTCTCCATCATCGTTTTTATATCCGAGTGAAAAATGACAAGGAACTTGGAGAGAGCCCGTAGAAAAACACGCTTTCCTGATCTCTCAGGCGCACAAAAGTGCATAAAAAGTAATGAATACTTGGTTACAAAGTGATATATCATGTTGGCCAGTCGAGAGATACATATTTAAAAGAAATTTTTTATTGTTTCGCATCAACTCTTGGTTGTTATGGCGCTAAAGATGTCTATAGTTGGGCAAGAGACGTAACACGCTTGTCACTGCTCTATCATTAAAGTGTGTATATACGTGCATCCGAAAGTCTTTGGCGAGTAGGTAAGTGGATGCTTGGGTGTGTGTATAGCCCGATATATTAAAAGAGGCGGAAAGTGTGGCTGGCCAAGATAGAGACCTTGCGTCCGCGTAACCGCCCATTTTGCAGCGTTATTGCCCGATTTGTGGCGTCGTCATGCAAATGTATGCAAAGTATCCTATACACCAACAAACCATCCTATTTATGTATATATCTCCATATATACAGTGAGAGGAATAGTGAATGAAAAAGTGGGAGAGATAGAGGGAGAAGGGAGACAGTAGGAAAGAGCAAGATGGGGCAAAAGTGGTGATTGCACTCTTGGAGGGCTATTAAACACCTTTCTGGTGACGTGAACTCGCTTCTGCCTCTTCCGCAGCTCGAGTAGGCCCTAATAACAACGTAGCGGCTGCCCACTCGATGTGCTTCGTTCCCCAACTTTTCTTTTTCTCATTCCCTCCCCCCCCCCCGCCCTCTCAATTTACTCGACGAGTTTTATTTTTCTAATTTTTTCATACTCCTCCACCCTCTGCAACTTTCACCCTCGTACCCTTCGCCAGGATATTTATGAGCGCGAGTATAGCAACATCAACCAACTCGTATATCGGTCGCTCCTGTAAAAGAATCATTTCGCCATCTCCCGAACTCGAAAACGCAGGAGAAAGAGAGTGCAAAAGAAAAAAAAACGTTAGCGCAAAAGCTTCTCGTTAAATTTTCTCCTTTATCGGGCGTACGAGAGTTCAGCTTACGCGCACATCCAAGCCCTCACTCGTACCGCGAACACCACACACACCCATACACCGACACACTAAAATAACAGAACTGTAGAGAATCCACGTACGAATCAAGTCTGAGAATGTGTAGAAGTTCGGGTTATCGAGGCGAGAGAATAACTGATCGCCCTGAGAATACCTTTTACTATATATCCCCAAGTACTAACTCTTAACACTCGCTCTCTATCCCTCTCTCTCTCTCCTTCTCTTTAATACTCGCCTTTGTCGCCGCCTCGTCCGTTTAACCATCGATCCAAACCGCGAAACTTACTTTCCTCTTTTCTTACCCAGATCACACACATACACACGCACATTCTTTGTACTTGTATGTGGATCCAAGAAAAATTGAGAGAACTATAAATCACGTCGAGACCAAAGGCATCACTTTTCTCGTAACACATACTCCCACAAATATATGTACACTCACATTACAATTGAATCTTGTTGCTTGAAAAATGAGCGCCAGTGTGACATCGATTCGAGGAGTTGAGCAAAAAATCATGTGGCGTATTTCGAGATATTTCGTGCCATAGTGACGAGTCGCGCGAGGAAATGATCAAAAAGCTCGAATTTTTTTTTTCCACCTGGAGGACAAAAAAAATTTCTAAAAAGGGCATTTTCCCAGAAACGCTTCACAAACTTTTTATCTGCTCAAACATGGGGACAGTCGTGCTCGTTGAAAACGAAGTAAAATCCGTAAAATCTCTTCTCCATCGAAGCCCAGGCAGAATTTTCTTCGAGGTGGAATATTCATTCAGAATTCTGGGCTCCGAGGAATCCATCCTCAATTTATTCGAGTTCATAATTCCGGTTTTACACGCGTTCGAAGTATTAACACGATCATCATGCACGAAGAGCCATAATTACGGTCCTGGTCGGGTCCTGTTGATCTAAACCTGATGAGGAACTTGCTTCAACCTTTTTGGGGTTCTAGCCCTAGTTTGGACCTGACGTCGAGTTCTAGTCGGGAATAAGTGGAAAATAGAAATGGGAAATAAAATTTTAAGGTGGTACTGTCGGTTTTAGAATTACCGTTCAGAATTAAATGAAATTTGGCACAGACATAGATTACGGTAAGAAAAAGATCCAGTCAAATTTTCAAAAGCCTACAGAGAACCAAAAAAAAATATATTCGCATTGGTAATTTCATACAATTAACCCTGATTTCATAGATTTCATTGTATTTTACAATGAAAACTGTACTTTTTCCTGAGAATTGATTTAAATTTATTGTAAAATAAAATGAAAACTGAAATTTGTCACAAGACTCCATGTAAAATGTATGAAATAACCAATGCAAATATATTTTTTCTGGTTCTCTGTGTAGCCTATTGGAAATTTGACTGAATCTTTTTCTAATCGGAATTTACTATTGTAACAAATTTTATAGAATTTTGAACATTTATTCTCGCTTCGATAGTACTACCTTAATTCCTGTAATTTTTTTTTGTGATGGTAATACTTTTCGGATGACATAGCCTGTCAGAGTTTTTTTCGTAGGTTTTTCGAAAGTATTTTCTCGAAAACCGCCAGCAAAGGCTGCAACAGGCATGAGCGTCAGAAACATTTTTCTCGATTTCTCAATTTTTCGAATTCTCAACATTTATTCCGAAATCGGCAGTACTACCTTAATTTTTGTAATCTGTTCCTGGGCAATTTTTTTGTGGTGTATTTTCCTATCGACAGCCTGTCGGAGATTTTTTTGAGGTTTTTTGGAAAGTTTTTTTTTTAACTGCTAGGAAGCTCTCCAAAAACCACGAGGATCAAAAAAACTCTTCTCAGATTCTCAAATTTTCAAATTCTTAAGATTAATTTTGAAACCGACCGTACTCTTGTAATGAAAAATCTTTTAAGGGGAAGAAGTTGTGAAAATTTTTCGGTGTTCAACTCGTTTCAGTTTACACGGACGTTGTGCACATTTGGATTCAAAGTTTTAGAGTCACGGATTGCATAAGTGGTACAGAGAGAAAAGTGTTTGATAACGAGCATGTCAGAAAATAGATTCATTCCCATAACAGAGGATATGATATAGAATATGAAAGCGCACGGTTCAATGGAATGTAAGAGAATTATTAAAAAGCTTGTGACGTCAGGAAGGTTTGTAGCAGCGAAGTTTTGACGGAGCTTTTACGAACCGAGGCGGTACGTGTTTTTATGTTTCATGTTTTATCTCGCACGATAGGTATATCGGTCGAGAGAAATAGATGGAGAAGCTTTCTCGTTTAACCGAAGGCTGGAGCTCCTCATCACACGTTGCCGGAGACGAGCGGTTCTGGTTGTTGTATTGTTGATCCTTGGCAAACAACGATCGGCCCTTGCACCAACGATGACGAATACATGGCTATGAATTGCACGTTGTATATGTATCATACGATCTGTAAATCAAAAGCTCTTTTATTCCTTCTCTTGGCTTTCCCGTACTCAACCATTTTCCGTGTGAATCTTGAATGAAAAACCCTCCCGAAACGAATAAAATCCAAAAGTATTGGATTGCACAGCAGCGCGTTCCAAGTTGCGCTAAAAAGGAAGAGGTGAGCGTTGGGGGTTGATGAATTCTTTGCCACTGGTTGTTCGTCGGAATTCTCCTCACAAAGCCAAGTGAGACCTCTTGCTTGCTCGACAACGTGTTGCGAGGAAAATTCTCTCATGGCATAGCCACTCTATATATCGTAACGATGCGAATGAGAGATGAGAGCACAAGGAAAGTACAGGTGAGAACCAGCCAGAAACTTTCACAGAACTGCTGCATGCTCACCCGAACGAAACTAAATAAACTAAAGAAATAATGAAAGCAATTTATTACGTGTACATCGAGAAAAGTTGTCAATTACAAACGAGCTATTTATCATCATAGACACTTGAAGGCATCGAGAGTGCATCATCAAGAAAAAACATTTCCTTTACCTGATTTTTCAAAATTTGAACAATTTGCAAATTTTCATTTGCAGCTTCTTTTCTTTTTGCATTTAAATTATATAATTTTGATAACTTTTCCACAAAGTAAAGAATAAGTACAAACTTGTAAACAATATTAAACAAAATTTTCAGAAATTAATGCGGTTCGACGATTTTTCAAAAATCTCAGATTTTCGTAAAATTTGAAGAATCATAAAATTTGAACCGTCCGACCAATATTCCCCAAATTTGATACCAACCTTCCTATTATGATACTCTATTAATAAAAAAAAGAATTGGCAATTAATCTGAAAATTTGTGGAAATTGGAGCGTCGATAATTTTTTTTTGAAAATTTCAAAATGCTGTACGATTCGCATTTTTCTAGCAATTCCAACGAAATTCTTAGAGAATGGAGAGCTCGTACGGATCAACATCTGTGCGAAACGGGAGCCCTGTAGCTGAAACCATCCTCGAGTTATGGACGTTTGAATTTTCCAGTGCCATAAACTACACACAAACATCCGGACATTTTTTCTAATTATGATTTTTCAATGGTTCGGGACATTTCAAGCACATTGACATTGAAAACTGGAAACAAAAAATTTCACATCAAATACCTTCCTCCATAAGAGAAGAAAATTTTGAGAAAACATCAAAATTAAAAGAACAATGAAAATATCTTAAAATTTGAAACGTCAATTAACCTTGAGTTTTTTTTATTAACTACACGAAACTTCTACCCAAAAACTTGAAGGCAGGAGGAATATTTATCCTCCTGTTCTTGGTTCACGAGAAGCCGTCTCGTAATTCATATGAATATACATTTTTCATGTTGTTCGTTGATTACAATGTGCCAATTCTACTACGAAATTTCGTCATTGTTTTCAGTGCCCCCGGATATCCTGGACTATCCGACCAGTACAGATATGGTTGTGCGGGAGGGTAGTAACGTAACGTTACGATGCGCAGCGACCGGGACACCGGAGCCAACAGTCACATGGCGAAGAGAAACCGGAGGTACCATTACACTTTCCAATTGGCGAGAGGGTGAGTCCCACTATATATTCTTCTCGTTCCGTTGGAAAGAGTCACTTTTCACGACTATATACGTCGATCGTAACTTTTGTTGGTTCATGATTCTCGTCCGAACAATTTATTTTCGTGTCGTTGCCGTTCTCGTCAATATACAAACAACTTTACTAAATTCTGCATTCGAATAACGATCGCAATGTCAATTATTCTCGGTAAACATTTTTTTCTCCACAAGAAATTCATGAAATCAAAATTTTTCCACGCGACCACATTTAAAAAATCGGCCAAAAGTTTGACTTGCAATGATAGAATTTTTCCACAATAAAACCCACGAAATAATTATTTTCGTACTTCGATTTTTTTTCAGTTTTTTTTTTTTTTCCAAATATTGTCCCGTCAATTTTTATTGATTCGCAGAAATAGGAATTGCCTGATCGAGTCTTCAGAAAATATTTAATCACCGATTTGAATTTTAATTAATAATAAAAATTGAATTAATGAAAATCTCTTCGAACTGATGCGGAATTTTAAAATGTGTAGGGATAGCGTTTTATAGCCGAGTTTAGTTTTTCAAGCAGTTCAGAAAGGTGGATAAAACGATAAAGGCCGAAAGAGATAAAGGCAGATGTTCCTTTCATCGCGTCGGTGGAAATTCTCGTTCCACGATTCTCTTTCCCAGTAATTACGCTCGGCAATAATTTCAAGTTCATGTTACTTTTTTCCCTGCCTTTTCCTGCCTGTCGCTTTTTCAACCCCGACGCCTACCTCACCCTCTTTTTCTCTGCGATGCCAATAAAGTATAGCACCCGCTGCTGATAGCGACGATGGAGCTGCACCAATGTTTCAAAATTCCGAGCAGTTTCTTCCGCTCGAACCTTTCTCACCAAAATCGCATCGCCGCTATTTTAGTAACGACCGTGGAATGCAAGATGCCGGATTCAAAAATTCGCACTTTTTTTTCATGCCCAAATCATTTTATTCGAGTGTGAGAAGATTTCAAGGTCACTAATGGCTCGAATTTATTGTTTTTCGTATTGATTATCATGAAATAATAATAATTAAAAATAATTTAATTATTTTCCTCAATTTTTTTCCGATTTTCTAAACTAATTCAAATACAGTAAAAAAAAAAGGTAAGACATCCCAAACCCATGTGTGTATAGGAGAGTCTCGGCAAAAGTATAATTTAATTAAAAAATTATAAAATAAATATATTTGTCCGGCCTTTTTCGCGGAGAAAGGGATTTGCCATGATTTCGTAAATATTTCCCTCGAACATTCGAGACCTCATAACTTTACGACATTGCAGTTTGCATCGTTGGAGTGCAACGAAAAATATTTAATCCATCAACCATTTTTTGGTATTATTGTAATCGCCTCAACATTTTTCTGACATTCAATTTTTCGTTTGCAAAAATCATCGTAAAATGACCATTTTCAGCACTAATTAAGTAATTACTTCCGTTGCATTTCAACAATGCGAACTTCGTGTAATTTTTATTGTTGCCATAGAACTTCAGGATTTTTTCTAATGCAAGAGTTTTGTTTCGTGGAAAGAACCCTTTAAGTAAAATGGCCTCTTTTTCGTTCGAACTTCTCGCTAAGTGACTCAATTTATTACGAAACGTTGTCATTCGTGCTGTTGAATTATTTAGACATCCGTCGATGGAAAAAGTGTTTCCTGAAAGTATGTGAATAGCCCACCTGACGCAAGATCTTCTTCAATCTCACCTCGAGTTCCCCTATTTTTTTTTAATTTTGCAAAGAGTGACGAATCCAATGGAATGGAAAAAAACGTGATGTACACAAAATGAAGAGTGCAGTTGCGACGTACATTGTGCATGCAGATTTCCGAACTATTCCATCGGTAAAGAACGCGAGAAATGATTTTTCCCCAACCCTGGATACTCTCGCAACAAAAGGAGACTCCCGCGGTGACGTGAGACGTAAAAAACATGCCACGAAATAAATAATATCGAACCGGAAGCTTCATCATTTATTGAACCAACGAATTCCTCCTATATTTTCCAACTAGATTGCTTCCAAATTATTTTCCCACTTGGCAATGTGTAGGTTTCAGCTGCTCCGTGCATTTTTTAAATATCGCGCAATACACCATTCGCTCAGAGACAAAAATCTGAAAATTAAAAAATAAAATATAAAATAATGAAAATAAAAAGTAAGAAATAAAAAATATTAAATAAAATTTTTGACAAGAATAAAAAATAAAAAATGAATTATAAAAAATAATAAATAAAATAATGAACATAAAAAAATAAAATAAAATGAAAAAAAGATAAAAACTTTTTCTCTTCCGTATTTTGGACGAATTCTGCAACTTTAATTTGACTCGCGTATCAAGGACGGAAAAATTTGGCCCTTGACGGAAAAACCCCGGCAGTGGCCGGGGACATTCGAGAACCGATACATCGAATGAACCATTTCAAATTTTTTTATCATTTTTTGAGCATTCGGTAAAAAATAAATCCATTCCAATCTCATTCATCGGTCCAGTCCGAAGGGCCAATTACTGGCACTTGTTGATAGATTCATATGAAAAGTTCTGCTTATCAGTTTGGAAGGTTGGAGAAATTTTTGAAAGACGAAAAATGACTCGAAAATGGCCTGACTTTTGCCGATGCCCTTATCGCAAATGAGGGAAGAAAAGAACGAATAAAAAACATTGCAAACTTTATTTCACAAACGGAACTTTTGATTTTGTGATGGATTCGTCTCTCGTTTCATGGAGAGTTTAAATTTCCATGTTTATCTCGTTGATAAATTTTCCGAATATATTTCACATTGATTCCCACATGATCCCACACATGTTCCAGCGGTGACGAGTACAGGCGGTCCAGAATTAGAGATAACACGTGTAACGCGACTCCACATGGGACCGTATCTATGCATCGCCTCGAATGGTGTTCCGCCAACCGTCAGCAAACGGATCGTACTCATCGTTCACTGTAAGTCCAGGGAAAATGAACTAACGAGAGTTACACGAAATCAAAAATATTCTCTACTTTGTTCGACTGTATTTTCCTCAGTTTTCCGTTTCATTCTGACGGAGCTACGTTAAGGGCTTTCGTTGGGTATTTATTTTGGAAATCTCTCATTATTCGGTGGGTTGGCAAAATCCTAAAAAATATTCTATGCCATTCAAAAATATTGAACACTCCATGAACATGAAAAAATATTTTTCTCCCCGAAAAATAATTTCTCAACGACGAGCAGAAAAACGCATCGAGTTTTTCAGTCAATTCAGGAGGTTGGCTACGACAAATGAGAAAATTTGTATAAAATTTGATGATAATATTCTCAAGCATCAAATACGATGTCACGAATTTTTTGAAAATTTTTGTCTACATAGTTATCGAATAATTAGAGTTTACAATATGCAAATGATATATCGATATATCTAAATCCAATGCTTATATGCATGTAAACTCTTGTGACCGATTACTCGAAAACTATGCAGAAGAAAAATCTCAAAAAAATTATATATTCATATTCAATACTAAAGAGTATGCTCACTAAATTTCATCAAACTCTAATCATTTCGAATTTTCCCTGAATAAAATTTGGTGATAATATTCTTTAGCATCAGATACGATGACACAATTGTTTTTTTCATTTATCGTCTACATCGTGGTCGAACGATTTGAGTTTACAACATTCAAAACATATACCTATATATCTGAATCCTATGTTTATGCATGCAAACTGTAGTGATAAATTTCTCGAAAACTACGTAGATGAAAAGTGTTGAAAAATTTGTTTATTCATATTTAATACTGAAAAGTATGCTCGCCAAATTTCATTGAATTCTCATTATTTAGAATTTCCCCACTGTTGTGTGGAACCTTCTCAAGTATCACGATAAATGCAGATTTTTTTTTTGCATCATTTTGTCAGAGAATAATGGTTAAATACTCTGGTAAGGGATTTCGATTGTACATCAAAGAGAGGAGATATGGAAGGATTGAACAATGGTTTAATAATATGTCGATAGTTCCGCCGATGGTATGGATTGAAAATCAACTAGTTGGAGCTTACGAAGGACAGACATTAATTCTCGAGTGTCACAGTGAGGCTTATCCTAGACCAATTACGTATTGGACGAAACCCAGCAACGAAACTATCGTCAGTGGTGAGTGCACTAATTACCAAGTTATAATTGTAGCATCCAACAAAGACGAAAACGCGGTTAGAGGTAACGGGGTCATGAACCTTACTCTCGGACATAATATAAGCACTTTTCTTTTTTCCATAAAATGTATACATATCTACTGAGCTGTTTCCCTCCCTCTTTCTCTCTCTCTCTCGCTTCGTAAATATGTGGGCGGTTCTTTCACTTTCTCTAGGGCTTTCGAGCGATACCAAGTTCGCATGTCTGACCCAGTCCTGACCTTCTCTACTGTTGTTCCCAAGTTCAGACTGCAGATATGCACCATGTTCGTGAGCTCGTTAACGACCCTTCCTCAGCAAGAATTATTTCCCACTCATTTATACGAAAAATGAGACTCCCTATTAAATCATTAATTACTTCGTTCATCCGAACATTGTCCGCTTCGCTATTGGGTAATTGGATCAGAAGAAATCATAACAAAGAACAGAATACGTCGAAAAAAAACCTTCACGTAAAAAAAATCTTTTCATGGCGTTCGTCCTGGACAGAAAAGCATGCTTCATTATTTTTTTCAAAATACAAGAAGAAAAATCGCATGCTTAATGCAAAATATAATTCTCAGTAAAATCGAAAAAACGCCCCAGATTATTTTCAGCCGACGATTCGGTGATGATAAATCAATCCCGGGTCGTTTAGACCCCAACAATTTTCCGTCACCGTTCGTTTGGCACTTAATGACGACGAATTTTTTGGTATTTGATTCTCGTTTTCTTCAAAAAATAAATTAAGGGCCATCAACTCTAAAACGGTGATCTTATTTTTTTATTTTTCTACCTACTCTGGTAACCTGTGGTCATAAATGACCCCAATTTTGAAAAATTCATATCTCCGGTAAAGTTCAATGAAAATAGTTCAACTTGAACTCATTCATTTGGTTTTTCAATACAGGATCGCGTGAGCCTGGAGGAATTTTGCTTCGAGTTAAAAAATTGGTCAAAAATGCACGGAAACGATTAGAAAAAAAGGGGGAAACGAAGGGGGAAGGGATTAAATTTGGCTGAGGTCGTTTTCGGGTTAATCGTGGATGCAAAAACGTCTCTACAAAAATAAAAAAAATAAAAAATGCATATTTACCGAAATACATCGATTCTGTAAACGCCTCGGGTCAGATTGACCCAATGTGGCCTCATAGAAGGTGTGACCTCGGAGGATTGATCCAACCAGCAAAAAGTATAAAATATTTCGAAATCTGTTCTCAAATATTCGGGCTCCCAGAAACCCGTCATTGTTGAATATGGGTTGGCAATTTTGCATAAATCTGAATCGCATTGATTCGACGATGTTCTGCGTTTTATTTTTTTTTCCGCACACGCAAGCTGCGAAGTAGGTGAGGAAATGAAAAAGTCCTTTCATAGGAAACGCCAATGTTGTTTTTCAATTATGACTGCAGTTTTTGTGCTGCCAGTATTTTTATATCGAATCCCCAGCACTCGGTTTGACGAAACTGTTGAAAAGAAGAAAAAAATCATATTTACGTCTAATTTTTTCATTAAATCTTATTGCGGCTCGAGGTTCTACGACCCCATGTAAAACTCTCAACTCTATTCATAGAATATTGAGCTCTAGAGCTCGTGGTTAAAATCGCACTCGCACGTATCAAAGCTCGTGGAAAGGCAGGATACACACATCTTAGTTTCTCAGCGTTTCATCAACGTACTTCAATTACTACGACATTGAAGTTTACACCATTGCAGTCCAACCAAAAATATCCTATCTATTTACCATTTTTTGTTATATTTGGAATCGCCTCAATATTTTTCGACAGTCAATTTTTCATTCGCAAGAATTGACGGAAACCAACACTGCAGTTTTATTTTTAGCTCGGCTGAATGAAAAAAAAAAACAAATAGCATTAACTAATTAGTTGAGTCGCATTGCACAATACAAACTTCAACATCGTTCACGGAGCCAAGAAATGCGAGAAATTGGAATAAAAATGTAGACGAATGTCGTTAAGCAATTCCATTAAAATTTTTAATTTGCTAAAATGGCCGAAAACCGACGCCGCAGTTTTATTTTTGGCTCTGTTTTAAAATAATACAATTAATTAATTAATTTCGTTGCACTGAACGAACACATATTTCAACGTCAATCACGGAGACAAGAAATCCGAGAAAATGTAGAAAAAATGTAGAAGAATTTCGTTGACAAATTTGATTCTAACAATTTTTCATTTTAAAAATTTTCGAAAACGAACACTGCAGTTTTTTTTTTGGCTCTGCTCTCAAAACAAAAAAAAACAAAAAACAAAAAAAAATAGAATCAATTTATTAGCGCCGTAACTTTCAACGTCATCAATTACTCGCTAAATTCTTAATTTCAAAATTTCCATTTACGCATTTCGTTCCTTCCTTTTGATCCATCGAGAAACAATAAAAAATCGTGGACCATATCGGATTATCGTGTCACGAGGAACAAATCTATCACCAAAATGATTTAAAAAAATTCTGTTCCGAAAAAAATGATTAATAACGTGCAAAGTGGATAAAAATTCGATCATCAAGAGGCAGGGAAGTGTCGACCTCAAGATCCGACACTTTTCATGCCCCTTAGGCTGCTCGTCCGATTATACATTGGCTAGCGCGTCGTCAACCCTTCTAGACGTTATTTTACGTTGCTGATAAAAGCCAGTGAATATTTTTTTCTCTTGGTTGCTGAAGATTCTTGGCCTCGGTGAAAGACGCACGTTTCCTTGGCCGATCTATACGCAAGCTCTTCTTGCAGGAGATACAAGTTTCATAAAATGCTTATAAGCTTCTTGAAACGTAAGTAGCCAGTTTATTGCTTCCCTTTCCGGTTATCCCACTTGTTTATTCTCAGCAGCGCCAAAAGACCACGACAATACCTATCGCACTCTCTACTCCATCGATTTTTTCTTCTCCTATTTCTATACACAGGCTCATCCATACACGCACATGGCTCTTGGGCATGTGCGCGCGTTTTTTTAACGATTTATATCGCATTCGAAAAGGCGTAACGAACATAACTTTCCACGCGCTAAATCGCGTGCTCTATCCCCTTTCCCCTCCCTCCTCCATATGTATATATATTTTTTTGTTATTGTTGTTGTTATTTTTTTAACCACCTCCCCCCTCTCTTCCATCACACCGATGACCGTCCATCAACGAGAGAACGGGCGACTCACCCGTTTACACCGGCATACCGACGACCGTACAAATTAGGTTTTTAACGAGGGCCAGTTGTAATTACGCTGGCTCGAAATTGCGTGTTTCATACGTGCACGCACCGGTAGCACTGACCGTCAACCAACCCAATCGTTCAGCCTCTACATTCTAAATCCTCATATATGGGCCCTCTTGTGCACACTTATGCGCCTTTCCGCTCGCCCCTTTTTTTTCAAAGATGGCCTCAACTTTTTCAAACTGTAATTAAATAATATTTTTCGCCATTCGTCATGTGCTTAACGACTCAATAAATCCACAACGGTTTTCTCTTTAAGGGTCTTTCGTAGGTTCACGGGTTTTTGGTAAATTATTATCAAAAAGAAAAATTTGACGCTCGATCGAAAATTAGAAGAAAAAAAAATCGTGACAAGTCCATGTGATTTACTTTCGCTTCGTGATCTTTTTTTTTCACGATCTCACGAAGTTTTTCCATTGTTTTTTCAAATGTCATAATATTCCAATCTCTTAGGAATTTCGGTTGGAAATGTTTCATCGACTAGTCGACGTTCCATTAAAAAATAGAGAGCAAATTGCACATTCAATGTCCCACTGAATTTTTGTGGTCGACGTTTTTTTTTTTTTGACACAGAAGAAATTGAGGCTTTTATTTTGACGCGTTAGCCTGTTTGAAGTCAGTGGCAATTCGTTGCATTTAGTTGGATCGTAAGCCACAAAGTCTGGAGTTATTACAGCAGACAGTTAACTTCAACAGTTCTGACGTCTAATCCACTTCAATACTTTTATACAATTCTATTTACAGTCCCGGCAACTGGTCGTGACGTAACTTTCTCCATCGAGCCTCGAAGAAATTATAAAATAGCAGGAGATACAAATTGTACGAATCAATCAAGAGTCGCGGTAGCGACTCGAGACAAGTACATTTACGCTAGTGTCAAAGTCAAGCTCACTAAAAATTTTCAGGCCGGACAAAAGTACTCTGTGCGTATCCGCTCAAGATACGACGCTAAACTTCTATATGAAATTGTTGTCAATCAAACTATCCTTAAAAATCGTTCTACTTCGAAGTCATTTGTAAGATGTTAATTCGGCGATTGACTAATATTGAAATATTTGTTTAGCTCCTCTAAAATATGGAGGGTCTTGAACAACCTTTGTTGAGATGGCCATTAATTTCATTTTGTGAAGTCTTGATTTTGACGAGGATTAGAGTTTTCAAGGTTTATTTAGTAATTTTCTATGGAGACGCAATTCAACTTTTTATGAGACGAGAACCGTGTTCTTTTTTTGCAATCTAAACTCGTTTGTTAACATTTGGGCCGAGTCAAGTCATTTTTGGGAATATTCAACTTGTTTTGTTAAAAAGTTACAGCCTTACGTACTTGGCGACATGTGCTGTGGTAGGTTTTCCTTTATT